>CM023456.1:44364407-44596556 GCA_013339765.2 Haemaphysalis longicornis
AACAATCGGGGGCACCCCATCCACTGAGGTAGGAAAAACCTTGTTTTTGCTAGGGTTTCACCAAAATGTCTGCAAGACGAAATTTTAGCTTTGGCTTGAGGGCCCACTAAGATTAATGTAAACCCCCCCCCCCCCCACCCCAGCCCTTATCCCCAAAAAATTGGATCAAGTTTATAAGCCGAATTAATTTTTGCTGCCACAGTTACGTGCGTCAGATAATCCGTCTTCCCGAGTACATGGTGCCATGTATTTTACATTTGCGGGGTAGAATCGGCGTCAAAATATTTTTATAGTTTGCCCAAGTAAACATACCTGCGCGTTACAATCGGGGCCGCGTTAGAATCGTACAAATATGGTACGTTTCATTCAAGGTTCAACAAATGACAATTATAATGATTGTCCAAGTTACCAAAGCCGGTAAACATGTTATAGTCTAACAGACTCATTTACAAACTATGCAGCTGCTTCTAGTGGATCGTTCAAGAAATGGCCAATATTTCGAACTGTATGTCTACTACCACTCGAAAACTCACCGTAACGGGGAGCGTCTCATGGCGTTATAGTAAACAAAGAGGTTACCGCCGCTGTCTCTAATATGGGGATTTCATTCGAGTCATGGTCCCGCTCCTCGAGTATGTGCGGAACAGAGCATACGAGTATTACGATCGGTGTAAGTTTTATCGGGACCCTTACCTGGGCAATATATGTATCCTTCCCAACTCTCTCTCCTCCCTTTCTTGTGTACCTGTGTTCTCCATTCCCCAAACCCCCACACCAGTAGACGTTCCGGTGTCCACCCTTGGGTGAGACAAACAACGCCTGCTGGTGGTCTTTCCTTTCCATGGTGGTAACAATAAATCCATTCACTCATTCAATTAAATAATGGTATTTACCTTCTGTTATATATAAGGGCCGCCTTACAACAACCCTCATTTGTCAGACACGTAAGTGTCAGCTCCGGGTGCTAAATATAGCGTGTCTGAGCTATTCGCTTTTAAGAATATCTTCTTAATATATTTGCTCTCTGAATATCTGAATATCTTCTTAATATCCTTGCGGTCGCATTCCACCGTAAACCACTCGCCGTGTTTCGTCGCACAAAACGTATCTGTTACAACTGCTTATATGACAGAACTGAGTCTACGCACCGCTTGTACTCCACAAACCTCCTTGACTCCGCGTCTGCTTTTTATCTAAACGCACCGTTTTATTTTGCCCAACGCCATTTTTTGGCAACCAAATTTTTGCATATATCGGAATTTATAAACACCAAACCACGCAGTAAATATTTTCTGGTAAAAAAACTAATGTGCGCAGCCGTAACGACGTTTCGATCCTGCGCAATCCGATTCCACTACTTACGCATCGTTCCCATCGAAGTGTATACGCCCCGTCTCGGAGTTCGCGTTGACACTAACGTCAGATTCCTCTCTAATTATTGTATGAAACTCTATGCTGTAGCCTTCATGCGTTTTATAGACCGCTGCGGACCGGTTTCCAGAAACGCGTTCCCAAACCTGTCGTTCTCCGCACATATGATTTGCCCTTATAGGGCCATGAAGACAAAAAACAACTTTGGACCTTGGTAACGAATAGTTTCTCACTAATATACACTAGAGGGAAATCTGGCGCCACTGTCTACGGGAGGCGCGCTTCGGCAAGCGTGCCGTCATGTACCGGACAGGCACGTTCCACTTGTCCTTGGCATGGCTCATGAAAAGGCTTAAAAGTTGGCTCTGGCTGCAAAAACAACAATATTACTGTAAAGGGTTCATCAAATTTATTATTTTAAAATTGAACCTCCAGAAAGATTAACTTGTCAGTGATTATATAGATATTTTATGCACGCTGAACAAGAAAAAAATGTTACCCTTTCTTGTTGATTTTGGCTTTGAGACAAAAAAGAAGCCATATGGCTAGCTAAGCCAAGTAGGCGAGGAACGTCGCTAGCGGCAATGGCCCGCCCACGGCAGCCCACGACTGCAGCGACAGATTTCCCTCTAGTACATATTAGTATGAAACTCTATGTGGTAACGCACTCAGCTCCATTGCAGACACGGAATACGTTTCTTTGTCCAAAAAAAAAATGCAAGAAATATTGAAAAACCTTCAAATTTCCGGCTACAGTGACGTAATATGGGCAAGAGTGACGTAATATTCGCCGGCACTAAAACAATGAACGCGATCCCGCCCTGAGAAAGTGGATGTCCAGCGAAGCTGTTGTAAACCACTACACATGCTGATGGGGAAGCTATGAAACCTTCCTCGTTGTTTCGACGGGCTCGTCGCTTGCACTCGGCTTCTCTGGCGGCAAATGCTGCGTCCTGACGCTCGGCGTCTTGAGCGAGAACTGCTGGGTCCTGCCTGGCCTGACGCATGCACTAGCCCTCGAATGACGTCAACCCCCCTCCTCTTTCGAGAGTAGCTGCAAACCTAATCTTTACCAGGACACATGGGGGGGGGGAGGCATTTTTTTTCCGTCGCCTTATCATCCATCATGCGGTTTCGATGCTTGTTTTCTGGTTTTAGGGACGAAGCCCCTTAAGGACTCGGGCTGTCGGCGTTTCATGTCGATGTCTCATGTAGTCACGGTACTAAAATACACGGGCACTCGTTTACGCCTCGTGCTAGAACGCAACGCGTAATACAAGAACACACCGGGACACTCGTTTTCCAGCGCCTCGCGCTAGAACGGTTCGTGCTTCAAAGACAGAGACCTTTGCAGCAAATTTGCATACTTTACCCCCCAACGGTTTCATCTCCGATGACAAAAACGCCAAGGCGCCAAGCCATACACTTATACACTGCATGCTTCGCCCCTCCCCTGGTTTCCCGTTAGCGGAGATGGTCCGGGATTTTTTTTTTCTTTACACGAATTCTGAGCTTTATACTTCACGCCTGATTACCCTGACGCATGCGCTCGGCGTCCTGTATGAGAGCTGCTAAGTCTTGCGTGGTTGTTTTGTTCACGAAACGAAATTTTCAGACCAACGAGAGGCTAACAGCTTCGCTGTAAAACGTTTTTATCAGCGTGTTAACTGCGCGTTAGCATCAAGTGATACGATGAAGCGGAACTAGAGGGCCCCACAAAAAGTATTCTAGTCATGTTTCTTGGCGGTGACTTTAGTCGACGCACGCCAATCTTTGACGTCATAAAGAAATCGTCGAAATGTGGTTGTGGAGTCACCCCTGTTGAATGTTTTCTTTAAAGGAGTACTGACAAGAAATTTTCGTGTTACGTTTTTTTCGCTGCTATGCGTGCCTACCAAGCCCACTAATCATAGAATGGCACATTAGATGGTCGAGCGCAGCGTAAACATTCATTTACGGCGTCGTTTATTCGTGTCAGTTTCGGTTTCGACAAAACGAACGCCGAGCGGCCGCCATGACAGGAGGTATCACGTGACGTCACCATTCTTGCCGTACCGCTGCTGCTCTGGACGCGCGAGCGAGCGCACGCGCGCGCCCAGACCGGCCGAGGTCTTCACCTTCCCCACGCGCCCGGGCAGCATGACGTCAATCCCAAAACCATGACGTGTACACACGCCGGAGCAGCGCGCGCCAACCACAGCCAACGCGTTACTCGCCCACCTATCTCTTTATCACCCCCTTTTTCCTCTCTAATCTTTTATCCCCCCTCCTCCTCCTCCCCCTCCCCACCGCACTGGGTTGTATGCAGGTGAGCCCCCAGTTGGGCTCAATAATATCCCCAGTGCACTTCTTTTCACCGAACCACATAGTAGTATAGTAGTCGCTTCGTCAAGGGAGCCCCGACGTCAGCAGTTCGGGGCAGGTAGCAGATGATGTCATGTCAGCTCGCTCTGGGCTTTCTCGTGCGGGCAAAGATTAAAATGTATTTAAAGGAGCCATGAAGACAAAATACAATTTGGGTTTATTAGAAAGACTGCTTAGACCCGATAACAATGATACCAATATCATCGCAATCTTCGAACAAATAACGGAGATATTAAAGAAAACGTGTGAAGCAGTCGCGACCCCCCTAGCCAATTTCCCGCAACTTTTCTATGACGTCACGGAACCTTGTTCTTCTGCGATTGGCGGCCGCCTAACTGACCTGTCGCGACGACGCATGACGGGACGTCTGTAATGGGGCCTCTATTTCCTTTTGACCGCATCACTTGAATGCTAACGTGCAGTTAACGCACTGAAAATTATATTTTATTGTTGGCCCGTATGACGTCATTCTTGCTCATAACACGTCACTGTGGCGCGAAATTTGAAAGCTTTTAAATACTTCTTACTTTTTTTTTCGTTAAAAAAAAATCTTTGATGCTCTAATGAAGCTGAGTGAGATGCTGAGTCCTAGTTCTTTCAAATTAAACGAAGTTGTATTTTCTCTTCATGGCTCCTTTAAAGTATGTTAAAACCGAACGGTTTCTGTTGAAACTTGTTTGGGGATGTCTCCTGATAAAAAGTTACATATTTTTTTCATAGTTATCTCAGCTTTGAAAATTTTTGGGGCAGTACTCTTTTAAAATATTGATCATTTACAAGTCCGAGATAAAATTGGTACTGTTGCAATCGTGGTAACACAGTCTCCTTAATGAACCGAACTTTTATTTTGTCTTCATGGCCCCTTTAAAAGTGGAGAGCGAGGCGCGACTGGCTCTTTGCAGATCAACTGGACCAACCTCCAGGTCGGTGTGATGGCGCACTTGGTTACCACCGTCGTCACCACCCAGTGGGCGGCGGCCGTCAAAGCTCTTAGCTGCTTCTTTAGCAGCCTGTTCGTGCTGCGCGATCTGGGCGACGAAGGCTTCGATTTCCTCTTCGGTCACCTCGCCACGGGCATCAACATGTCCCGAGTGCTCGGGGAACCCGCCGCTGCAGTGGGCATACGGGACGTCGCCCCGGTTTACATTTTTAGCGTGAGCTCTTCTTTTCTCGCTGTTCTCGTCGTTCATAATGAAACGTGCTTTCCTCGCTAGGAGAGGGGACATTACAATCTCTAAGAACAGCCCAGAGGTCATGCACTATTGCACTGTGACATGTGTCTTTCCGGACAGATACGCCTGGACAGATTAGAGGAACACGCGTGTTCACCTATGTTCTCCGTGCCTAACGTGTGAGACTGCAGTATCAGTGAAATTATCTTATGCGCCGGGGCCCAAGCTATTTCTTACACGGTTAAAAAGGTGAATAGGCGATTTCTCCGGGAAGGAATTGTTAAGTGCGCGGAATATTGTTACGTGTGTACTCAGACACAAAACATCCTTACACGAAGCTCATCTTCAATGTACGAGCGCTTGACAGGTCACTCCCGATTATTAGTAGAGCTTTTGTAATTATACTTATCAAGAGGCGAAATCCTATTAAAGACGATAGTCTTTTTTTGCCTAAACGCAAAATTTTTGGGGTCTTTATGTCGGTTGTTTTTCTGTGACTCGATTCACCCCCCGGGCCCAAAGGGTTTGAAAAAATCCTAAAAACATTCTTTAAATTTTTTCCCCCCAAAACCCAAAAATCAAAACGTCCAAGTTCCGTGTAAATGTTCATACTTGCAACATTTTTGGAACAAAAAAAGAAATTACGCAAAAAAAGGCGGAAAATCAGTACATAAGTTTTGTGGGGACGTTTATTGACACCTGCGAACGGTCACGTCGTCAAGTAAGGCAGAGTCCGAGCGGACGAGAAACCGGGGCTGAGGTTCGAGCTGTGCGAGGACACACTTCGTCTCCTTCCAAAAGCGCTCCCTGGCACATAGCCTTATCGGAAGATTGTCCACCAACCTGGTTATGACAGGACATAGCCACTGAAAAGTGTCCATCTACTAATGTTCAGGTTCTTCGCTACAGTATATATTAATATATATATATATATATATATATATATATATAAAATATATATATATATATATATATCCGCTTTTTTTTTTCCTTTCCAAATTCTTTACGCTTTTCAATGACCTACCAAAAACCTCCCCTTTGCTTCCGAGGTTTTCTTGATGCCAACCAATATTTCTGTGTTATTTCTACGACCCCCTCATTTCCTATTTTTGTTTCGCTACATGCATAGCGAGGGCCTCTGTTCTGGCAGTCTTGGTGCCATATGGAGCTTAAGAGGGTTTAACGCTGGTGACCACTCCTCGACATGTCGTAGACACTCGAGTCACGGCGCGGGGTTAAAAAGAAGGTCCCTTCACCCCGAGAAGTCAGAGTGGCGCTGGCTCCCACCCCCAAGCACAGAAAATTACATGGTTTATAAATACCCCAGAAAGCGGGGGAAATCGCCCCGCCGGTAGCGTAGTGGTTGTCACACCAGACCGGTATTCTGGAGGTCGTGGGTTCGGATCCCACCAGGAGGGCATTTTTTCTCCATTTTCCCTTCTTTCCAAATTCTTTATCTGTTTCAAGCCCTACCACAACCCCCCCTTTTCCTTTCAAGGTTTTCTTGACTGCCAACCAATTTTTCTGTGTTATTTCTACGAGCCCCTCTTTTCCTATTCTGATTCGCTATATATATTTTATATATATATATATAATATATATAATATATATATATATATAGAAAATTTTAAATATATATATATATATATATATATATATAAAAGCCAAAAAATTGTATATATAAAGCCTTTCTTTCTGTCTTTCCAAATTCTTTATCTGTTTCAATGACCTACCAATCCTCCCTTTGCTTTCCGGGGTTTTTCTTGACTCCCAACCCTTATTGCTGTCTTATTTCAACGAGCCCCTCATTTCCTATTCTGATTCGCTATATATATACATATATTTGATCGTTGGGTTCAATGCGCCGATGGCTCATAGGCGATGAAGCGCGCCGTAGTGGAGGGCTCCGGCCGCCGAAATCTCGTACAGACGGGCGTTTTTCCTTTTCGCCTCCATCACAAAAGCCGCGGCCGGGGGAATCGAACCCGCGCCCTTGTGCTCAGCAGGCAACACCTTAGCCACTGGGCCACCGCAGCGGATAATATATCTCAAACCAGACAGCGATAAATGCGAGCCTCCTGCACACCTCATCATGTGATGACTTAGATATGTAAGCGAAAAAAAAAACATTGAAAATTTCGAGAAATACAGACGACTTATTTCTCAAACAGGATAAAATTGATGCAAAAAAAGCAGACATAAGTTCACAATGCAATTATGCGGTGATGGGACTCTCCCTGGACGACGGGAGACTTCTGTCTAACGACGTAGGATATTAGAGCCCGTAAGGGAATTGGGTCAAAAGAACAAATTTGGGAGTGTTCAGAGCACCTGGATCCGTCCACGCAGCGGCAAGGACTGCAGATTCTTTTTTTTTTTCTGCGGCATGTGGAAGAAACTGTCCCCAGTTTCGAAACTTGCACATCAAGCTACACAATAGGCTCGCGGGGGATTGCGTCTAAAAACCACCATCTCAAGGTCCCGGAACGCTTCGTCCGCTGCGCAGCTAAGCCTTGACGCGTCAAGCAAAAATTAAACGGGCACAGATTGATACATAAAAACCAGACTTGCTGCCTCGATGTGAAATCAATGATTTCACGTCACATCGTGCCTGGTTTTTGAAAGCGGAAGCTCTTGCTGCCGCTTTTGCGAAGCAGTGATGTAACAATTCTTTTTAGTGTGGACAAAGTGCATGTGTCGGGTTTTAGGGGTAAAGCCCCTCAGGGGCTCGGGCTGTCGGCGTCTCCTGTCGTCGCCGTCGTCGTATCTCGTATCATGTAGTTACGGCACTAAAACACCGGGACACTCGTTTCCCAACTCCTCACGCTAGAACGTTACGCGTACTAAAAGAACACACCGGGACGCTCATTTTCGAACGCCTCGCGCTGGAACCTTTCATCTCAGAGGGCAAAAACGCGTACTAAATAAATGCACCGGGACACTCGTTTTCCAACGCCTCGCGCTAGAACACTTCGTGCTTCAAAGACACGAGACTTATTGCAAAGCTGCATTCCTTTAACCCCCAACGGTTTCATCTCCGTGGACAAAAACGCAAATGCGCCAAGAATACACTTATACACTGCATGCTTCGCCCCTCCCTAGGTTTCACGTCAGTGGAGATGGCCCGAGATTTTTTTCACAGATCCACACGCATTCACCTATAGACTTTCAAGTTTTCGTATTTTTCCGAAAGAAACCGGGGAAAAGTCTGTTTTATTTTTTCAAGCCCTCCCCCCGATTTTCATGGAAGTTTGCGTCTGTATGTGATGTGCATTCCGGCAGACATGGCCGGGCTTTAAACGTGCCACTTGGACGCAGGTGGTGCCATCTATCTTCGTTGCGGCGTTTGCCATCGGCGTCCTATACTACTACGGCATCGTTCAGAGCATCATCATGTTCTTCGAGGAACTGCCTCTGTTCGGTGCTTCGACTTGCCAGGCCTTGGGCGTGCTCCTGAACGTGCCCTTCCATATGGTGAGGGACGCACGTAGTAATGCCTCCACCGCGGCGCCACTCGCATTACTCTTTCCAGGCTTTGGATCTTCAAATGCAGCATTTTAAAGGAACCGAAAAGGAATAAAGAACTTGCTACGCGACGATGAATTCTCATAATTCTCGCAGGGTAATCTAGGCGCGCTACGACATTGATGACACGCCATGACAAGGCCGCGATGACACTAAACCGCCAACAAGCTGTTTAGACATTGAAGAAGACTGCTCGCGCGCACGCACACACACACCCACGCTCACGCACACACATACACACATGCACACACAGGCGCGCACGCACATGTATCATGCTCTTGAGGACAATTACTGATGCGTGAGCATCACTCAAGCATTACTTGACCAACATACTCTGGTGGATTGACCAGTGACGATGCCAGCAGCTCACGTCCGATTCACCCATTTCCATTTGGCTGCGACGTCAGCATACCTACACACAATCATACCCAGTATGGGGTATTGGCCATTGGCGAAAACAGCTGCTGCTGGATGCTCCCGGCCGACTGACCAGTTCCCATTGGCAGCGACGGGTGTACGCATCCATCCGTGCATACACTTTTACAATTCAACGAGTAGTGATGCTCACTCATTTTCACATCAAGAAAGATAGCTTAGGAGCCCCATAACAGGGTCGTCGTCGTCGTCGTCGTCGTCGTCGTCGTCGTTTGTTGTTGTTGTTGTTGTGCTGCTGTTGTTGTTGTTTGCTGCTGCTGCTGCTCTGTTGTTGTTGTTGTTGTTGTTGTTGTTGTTGTTGTTGTTGCCAACAACAGCTTTTCTCCCAGATTCTCCCGCTCATGGCACTGGAGCCCTACCTGAAGTGCATGACACTGTCGGAGATCCACTGCCTCATCACCAGCGGCTTAGCGTCGGTGTCTTCGCTCAATATGCCCTATTACGCTACAAAGCACCGAGTGGTACGTGGATGTTGAAGACCAACATTTATATAGCCACCGGCTGTGACCAGGGCGATCTTTAATAGAAAGCCTTTGTTCGCTCGGTGGGTCCAAAACCCCGCGTATTCGAGGGACGACAGACAAAAAGATGACGACGCAAGTACAATACGTGTAAAGTAAGTGAGTTTAAAAGAAAATGGGATAAATTGGGGTCTGGATGAAAACTGAACCCAGAGCTTCCGTAATGCGAAACGATCACGCCTTCCTGACACCAACACCGCTGGATGACTCTAGCGGTCCAAAGTAGATACGATGTGGCCTCCGACTTTAGGAGGAGGAGAAAACTTAATTCAACAATGAAATCGAGCTGGTTAGTGGGTGGGGTTTTCAGTCCAGGATTCCGTTGGTGCGTCCTGCTGCTGTTTTCGCCCTTTCAGCGAACTAAAGCTGCTTGCTTAGGTCCGAGCTGGCAAGTCCACTCCCCAACTGCTCGTATGTAGAATTAGGAATTTGTGCAAGGTCTGGGTTTAAATGGTACGCCCAAACCATATGGTAGAGTGTAGCTGGAATGTCGTAGTGCCAGCATAGGTGTTTGCATATTTCGGGGTGAATGGCATTAGACGTGTGGGGTGTGGATGAAAACTTTTAATGTGCAGATCAGAAGGTGCATGCTCACCGCCGGTGGAAGGACTCCTTAATCCAACATTCACTGCGCACTAGCTGCCAGACGTGCCCTGGACACCAGGCTATTCTGGCCCCAAGGTTCGGGCTGGCCAGCACGCTTTCCCATTGCTCTGGGGTAGAGGGTAATACCCTAGTAATAATAGGGGGATGGCTGGCGGGCTGCTGCCTTCCCAGGCCATATGGTATAATGTGCAAGGTGTAGGAAACGTGTTTGTTTGGAGTTGTTCAAGCGTGACCTCTTGTATTTTTTGTTAACTTTTCAGCCGGCGGTAAGAAGGTGCGTTGTGTGAGCATATCGTGTTTGGTGATGTCGCTGTATGTGATGAGTGAGTGTCTGACCCTCTGGGCGTCCTCTTACGGTGTCTGGCGAGGAAGATCTCTGGCGGGAGCGGGAGCCGCTGCATTGCCGCGAAGAGATGAGTTAGAGGCACGTAAAGTCATTGTACGGCTCCGCCTCAAGAGATGGTGCACAGGCATTTCGAACGCGGGGGTATGTACGTGATAAGAGTACACGCTCAGCAGTTGGACACCATGCGTTTCGCATACACTGCAATCGCTCAGGCGCCCTTCGGGCAACCACGACAGGACCATTCACATGATTCGTAGAGCCCTGCCGTGGCATCTTATCCCGAAAGCAAGAGGAGGGTGCACCTTGTATGATCATTTTACTCTTCTCCCGCTCCACACTTGTCGCAGGGAGCACCAGTGAATGATGGGTAATATCTAGAGGGCACACTCTTAAAAAAAGCACGTAAAAGGGCAGTATAGGCTGTATTTACTTACTTTTTACGAACTTTACTACCCCGCAGAACGGTACGTAGGCTCTGCCACTAAGTATGGAACCTAAATGCTATCGTTACTAGTCTAGACCGTGCACTTAGTGACTGCTGCTTGTTTGGCACTAACATTCCCTGATAGTAACAAAATTCTATGAATTATTGAACATAATAACTATAGCACTTTTCCCACTCCAAATCACGATTAAGAAGTTTTTGCAAATCCCCATGCTGGCTTGTATATGCTCACATTAAAATACGTTATTCTAAAATTATCGCTCAAATATTTGATTTTTTCAACAACCCCACCGACTCTATCAGAGGATTTTCAGCTGCTGGGTATAAAAGCAAGAAGAGCAGATGTACGTCTAAGGTAACTAAGTTATACTCGCCCTTCGGGTGCATCTAGTTGGTTTTCTTGCTTAGTTAATTAGTTGTCTAAGTGTGATATGTGTGTGTTGAATACGTATATGTCATGCTGCGCTCTCAGCCGATCCACATTGTCACGTGTAGTTTTTTACTAGGTTATGCATGGCCATTCAGCAAAAGCACTAAGTATACCTAGTTTGTACTGGGACAAGTACCTGGTTAGTTTACTGTTAGTAAGTGCCCCAACCTTTTCTTAAGAGTCCACATCCAGTCCTCCCCCTTCGTTCTCAGGCTCACCGAAAGATAACAACGAGGCGTGCACACACCGTTACCTTCTTTGAGCTTTGTAGCTCAAAGTCAAAATGCAAGGAGCTGTAGAGAGATAGATTAGCTCACCGAGAACACAAATATACCACTCTTAAGAGTAGCTTTCCAAAAATAAGATAGCAAATAGCAAAAAACGTGAAGGCCGGTGCCGCCGCCACTGGTTATAGCGCGCAACTTGCACCAGAAGTGGCTAACGTCTAGCGTGCGCGACGTGTTTCCTGGCTGCCGCTGGATGGCGCTACTCGTCCATAGTTGGGGCAGCGGTACCGCTCTTCGAGGAAGCGCGCGGGTCCTCAAGAGGACAATGTTTTTTTCTTCAACAAAGCGGCAGTACTGATGACGGGTCCCTTGAAGGGACATTTTGCTTGGTGGCTCGTAGCTGCAAAGAACCTGGGAGTTCGAGAAAGCACGGCTGATTTCACCGAAACTGACGAAACCACCCATGGCCGTAGCGTTGTATTCGGTAGCTTCTACACCGCTACACATCACTGCTGCCTCGCTTGTTTCCGGTTTATCGTGACGCAAACAGTGGCTGCAGTCGCTGTTGGCGTCACGTTTGATCATCGTTTGATTAGCGATTTCTCAGCAAAAATACATATTTCGCAACGCTAAAATGGCTTGGGGAAAGTAAGACTTTCGTTTGAAATCAACTTGCTGGTTGCCTTCAGCGTTATAAGAAGAATTCGAAGCCGGACCGTGCATGACTTTGTGGAGCACCACAACCATTACAGTCTTGGAAGCTTCAACGCCGCTAAGAAACGCTCCACATTACGAGTCTACGACCACAGCGATATCGGGATTTTTATTTCGCTCCTCGTATAATTGTGTGATGGGAAACGAATTGACATTATACTGCTCCAAATGGAGCCATTGGTTTATACGAACCTGACTAGGGCATTTTAAAAAGTAGCGGCATCGTACGACACTTGAGAATTTTTTCTAACACTGCGACAGGCGCACGGGTGAGTAGGTCCACCTGCCGACGCCTTCATAAAGCCCGAACGGCGGAACTTTTGAATTTGCGAAGTGAAGGTACTGTTTTACATTGTACATATGAAGCGTGTCTTGGCCAGGGGTTTATTCAGAATTTTGATTTTGGGGTTGTCGAAGTCCTCCTTAATGGGGGGAGGGGGGGGGGGGGTCCATAAATCCCTGGACAGAGTGCTCGTGGTTGTGGAATATTTCTTTTTTTTTTGGGGGGGGGGGGGTGTCCAAATCCTTCTGGGGTGGTGTTGGGAGGGTGTGTATAAATCCCTGGTCTTGGCGAACAACCGAAAACCATGGTAATAACCATATTTATTTATTTATTTAAAATGTCCTTCACGCCCCTTTACATGCCATATAGTTAGGGGGTTAAATGGTCAAGTGTTACAGATAAATTAACTCAGGCGTTACAAAGCACAGCAGCACAATTGCCACGCCAAAAACAAAGGGCACAGAGTCATGGATACGAAATGTACATAGGCACGATCTGTCCAATCTTCTATCACTGGTGGCCCGGCCCGTTATTGTTAACATTATTGCTACAACAGGAAACCTTTGTGTATTTAAATACAAGTGGTCTTACAACCAAAAATTCACGTTGAGTGTATTTTTTTACGAAAATTCACTTTAAGACATAGGTAAAAACAGCGTCGAACAGAGGCTAGTTTAACAGCACAACAAGAGGGAGAAGATTTAAAAATGGCGGATCTCACGTATAAATAGGAACCGACGTAACGCGGGGCTTTGATCGTGGCCTACTTGGGTTGAGCTTGCGTATGGCATTTGCTTTTCGAGTGTTATTTTGCTTGGCGGAGTTCCGCATTTTGCAGAACAGTGAACTGTGGCGAGTGAGTGCTTCGAGAAATACGAGGCGTAACGAGAAAAAGTTCAACGTCTCAATTTCCCTGGCGAAGACGCCGCCAGCTCCAAGCACAAAAACATGATACCCACATAAACAGCGCACCTTCCGGAAGGGAATGGTGTCCTTCAGTCAGGTTGCTCGCAGCGAAAGTAAAACATTTCATCGCGTATTTCGATTTAGGTGTGCGAATCGAGTATATACAAGTCGGTATATAGGCTTACAAAGACGGTTTCAGAGTAACGATTTTGGATATTGCTTTAATTTCGGATTTAACCTAGGTATTATAGCCTATGGCATTAATAACAACGTACAAAATGTTAATGGTGTTTAGTCCATCACCACCCTCTTTGCTACCGAAAAACAGCTGCAAAAAGCACCAATAAGGGTGTTGGCTCTGTAACAAAAACGATTTAACCACCATTCAACGCCTTCCCATAGCCCATTTCACACCTTTTTTCTAGAGATGATGTTGTAAAAAATTCAGCGTGTACACTCCACTGAATCAAATAGCAAGAACCGCTTAACAAATCCAAGGGGTGTATCTCATCCATGACAGAATCTTCCATGGCAGAATCCGTCATCTCATCATCATCATCATTTATTGTACCCTTAAGGGCCCCTTGCGGGGTGACGTAAGGGTAGGGCAAGCACAAAATTCCACAATGGGTGATGGTCGATCGGGCAGGCATAAGCGTGAGCCATGTTAATAATGAAATGGCAGCGAAGGAACGGTAACAATTAAAACAAACGAACAATAACTTACTAACAATAAAAACTCGTTCGCATTTCTTTGTTTCCCTGCTTCCTACGAGCCGAGGCGCCCTCCGTTTGTTGGTTGGGCGACACCTCGGAGTAAGTCGAAGCCTGTGAAAAGACTCGTACGATTCATACCAATTGTTTTCCCTACGAGACTCAAGTTCATTCACGGCACGTGTCCTTAAAACCGATTGATCATCATGTTCCGCATCCCCTAAGCAACCAGCGGAGAGATCCCTTCTAACGTTTGATCGTAGAATATACTGAATGCTTGATTCCAAACCAAGTTTTGTACATATTACGTACGCACAAAATGTATCATTTATCCGCGCCATGGCTTTGATCATACGCGCGCTGGGGAAGCGGGTGGGGCAGTCCTCATCCTTGATTCCGCTGTGAAGGTTGTGGTCCTGCTCTCTACGACATGCCAACAAACGGGGCACACTGCGGTTGTGTACGAGCAAACTCTTTACTCATATCGTCCACCTCGTTGTCGCCCGTCCGGGCACGGGCACGGCGCGCGCGCGCACGCGCACGCACGCACACGCACACGCACGCACACACGTACACACACGCACACATGCACACACGCACACACCGCACACACGCAGCACACGCACCACACGCACAACACGCACACGCACGCACACACGCACACGCACACGCACACGCACACGCACACGCACACGCACACGCACACACACACCAAAACTCCCTGCAGTCCAGAACCCGAGTCCCCGCGCGCGTGCCAGTATATTCCAGGCACTATATCCGCACGGCATCACCCCCCACCGCCCGCCGAGTCCACCAGCGCCATCCCTCGGGCGCCAACGTCTCCAAGCCTTGCGGCCCGGTGGCCGCACGGCAGGCGAGGAGGGCGAGGGAAGGGAGCTCGCGGCGAGGGTCTACGAGCAGCACCCTCTAGTCCAGAAGGTATCGTGCCAAGGCACTTCCCACAAGGTTGAGCTTCGAAAGCTGCGAGCGTGGATGTGTTCTGGTGGCGAGGCCTGATGTTCTGTAGGTGGTATTCGTTGAAAAGTTAAGCTGTCAAACGCCGGCGTGCGTCGTCTGCTCCGTTTCAACCCGATTCTCAACGGTGGTGTCAACAGATATTTTATTAATCGCACTCATATTGGACTCGATGCAATACTTTTGCGTTCGTTGAGTTAGATTTTGTTAACGTGCAACACAGTCATGTGCTTAGCACGGACAAGTACCGCCATCCCGCGGAGCCCGACGTAACGAGTGACGGCGTACTCACACGGTTGCCTGCATGCGCGCCTCGCCAGTGAATACAAGCAATAAGATAGCGCGATGTTCGCTTGTTTTCAAGGAAATATTTCTTTTTCGCACATGCATGCGTGCGGACGTGCAGGCATGGACAAATGAAATGCGAACGAGAAAAACGGAATCGGAACATAAATAGCGTAATTTCTTTTCATTCAAGTAAAATTGTGGCATGGCCTCATAACTGTAAGAAAGTTTTGGAAATGTGACTTTCCGAAAATATCACAACCGCGCAATTGTGTGGTTTCCACGAACCCATAGTCTTCGGTTTTGCCTGTTCCGGTTCAGATTTTCATGTCCGTTTTTCATTTGTTCGGGACTGTACACTTCAACGCGTAGTAGTCGTTGTAGTATACATGTATGCAATCCGTGTGTGTATGTGTGCGTGTGCGTGCGCGCGCGCGAGCGTGCAAGAGTCGTTTGAGACGCCTGTGAAGCGGGACTAGTGAACGCAGCCAACGCATAACTTTAAAAATAATTAAGCTGGAACTCGCATGGTACTAACGTTTCTTCCTCTTCCTTTGTAAATTATGTTTACTTCGGCATAAGCTTGGAGACGGTCAACTAATGTTAAACTTCTTGCATACATAACACTAATTAGACCTAAACTAGAGTATGCTTGCGCTGTTTGGGACCCTCATACATCAAAGAATATTGACTTATTAGAAAAGATCCAAAGGAGAGCTATTCGGTTTGTTTATTCAAAATTTCATCGCGCAGATTCGGTTTCCGAGCTCATGCGTGACAACGGAATTCCAATCTTGCAGTCCAGAAGACAGTTTCTCCGCCTTAAATTATTGTATTTACTTTATCACCGCAAACTTGCTTTGGACTGTAGTTCTTTCTTGAAACGCCTTGCTACTCGCCGTACTCGTCATTCCCATTCTCTGTCCTTAACCCCAATGTTCGCTTCCACCAATCTGTTGAAATTTTTTTTTTTCCCCCACAATTAATGATTAGAACAATGCACCCGAAAATTGTCTAAAATCTCTTGGTTCATTTGAAGCAAATGTTTAGTTGTGCCTTCGTAGTTGACTCTGGCGTTCAATGTTTTATACTCCAGTTTTTGTTTTGCTGTTTACTGTTTGTATTTGGTTGATATTGTTACCACATTATGCCCCTCCTGCTTGGGCCTACACGGCCTGCAGTATGTTCTTAAAAAAATAAATAAATAAGACATAGGTAAAAACGGCGTCGAACAGAGGCTAGTTTAAAAGCACAACAAAAGGGAGAAGATAAAAAAAATGGCGGAGCCCACGTATAAATAGGAACCGACGTAACGCGAGGCTTTGATCGTGGCCTACTTGGGTTGAGCTTGCGCGTGGCATTTGCTTTTCGAGTGTTATTTTACTTGGCGAAGTTCCGTATTTTGCAGAACAGTGAACTGTGGCGAGTGAGTGCTTCGAGAAATACGAGGCGTAACGAGAAAAAGTTCAACGTCTCAATTTCCCTGGCGAAGACGCCGCCAGCTCCAAGCACAAAAACATGATACCCACATAAACAGCGCACCTTCCGGAAGGGAATGATGTCCTTCAGTCAGGTTGCTCGCAGCGAAAGTAAAACATTTCATCGCGTATTTCGATTTAGGTGTGCGAATCGAGTATATACAAGTCCGTATATAGGCTTACAAAGATGGTTTCAGAGTAACGAATTTGGATATTGCTTTAATTTCGGATTTAACCTAGGTATTATAGCCTATGGCATTAATAACAACGTACAAAATGTTAATGGTGTTTAGTCCATCACCACCCTCTTTGCTACCGAAAAACAGCTGCAAAAAGCACCAATAAGGGTGTTGGCTCTGTAACAAAAACGATTTAACCACCATTCAACGCCTTCCCATAGCCCATTTCACACCTTTTTTCTAGAGATGATGTTGTAAAAAGTTTAGCGTGTACACTCCACTGAATCAAATAGCAAGAACCGCTTAACAAATCCACGGGGTGTATCTCATCCATGACAGAATCTTCCATGGCAGAATCCGTCATCTCATCATCATCATCATTTATTGTACCCTTAAGGCCCCTTGCGGGGTGACATAAGGGTAGGGCAAGCACAAAATTCCACAATGGGTGATGGTCGATCGGGCAGGCATAAGCGTGAGCCATGTTAATAATGAAATGGCAGCGAAGGAACGGTAACAATTAAAACAAACGAACAATAACTTACTAACAATAAAAACTCGTTCGCATTTCTTTGTTTCCCTGCTTCCTACGAGCCGAGGCGCCCTCCGTTTGTTGGTTGGGCGACACCTCGGAGTAAGTCGAAGCCTGTGAAAAGACTCGTACGATTCATACCAATTGTTTTCCCTACGAGACTCAAGTTCATTCACGGCACGTGTCCTTAAAACCGATTGATCATCATGTTCCGCATCCCCTAAGCAACCAGCGGAGAGATCCCTTCTAACGTTTGATCGTAGAATATACTGAATGCTTGATTCCAAACCAAGTTTTGTACATATTACGTACGCACAAAATGTATCATTTATCCGCGCCATGGCTTTGATCATACGCGCGCTGGGGAAGCGGGTGGGGCAGTCCTCATCCTTGATTCCGCTGTGAAGGTTGTGGTCCTGCTCTCTACGACATGCCAACAAACGGGGCACACTGCGGTTGTGTACGAGCAAACTCTTTACTCATATCGTCCACCTCGTTGTCGCCCGTCCGGGCACGGGCACGGGGCGCGCGCGCCACGCGCACGCACGCACACGCACACCCCAACGCACACGCACACCACGACAGCAACACACACACACGCACACGCACACACGCACACACGCACAGCGCACGCACGCGCGCACGCACACCACACGCACACACACGCACGCACAACGCACCACACGCACACGCACACGCACACGCACACGCACACGCACACACACACACACACACCAAAACTCCCTGCAGTCCAGAACCCGAGTCCCCGCGCGCGTGCCAGTATATTCCAGGCACTATATCCGCACGGCATCACCCCTCACCGCCCGCCGAGTCCACCAGCGCCATCCCTCGGGCGCCAACGTCTCCAAGCCTTGCGGCCCGGTGGCCGCACGGCAGGCGAGGAGGGCGAGGGAAGGGAGCTCGCGGCGAGGGTCTACGAGCAGCACCCTCTAGTCCAGAAGGTATCGTGCCAAGGCACTTCCCACAAGGTTGAGCTTCGAAAGCTGCGAGCGTGGATGTGTTCTGGTGGCGAGGCCTGATGTTCTGTAGGTGGTATTCGTTGAAAAGTTAAGCTGTCAAACGCCGGCGTGCGTCATCTGCTCCGTTTCAACCCGATTCTCAACGGTGGTGTCAACAGATATTTTATTAATCGCACTCATATTGGACTCGATGCAATACTTTTGCGTTCGTTGAGTTAGATTTTGTTAACGTGCAACACAGTCATGTGCTTAGCACGGACAAGTACCGCCATCCCGCGGAGCCCGACGTAACGAGTGACGGCGTACTCACACGGTTGCCTGCATGCGCGCCTCGCCAGTGAATACAAGCAATAAGATAGCGCGATGTTCGCTTGTTTTCAAGGAAATATTTCTTTTTCGCACATGCATGCGTGCGGACGTGCAGGCATGGACAAATGAAATGCGAACGAGAAAAACGGAATCGGAACATAAATAGCGTAATTTCTTTTCATTCAAGTAAAATTGTGGCATGGCCTCATAACTGTAAGAAAGTTTTGGAAATGTGACTTTCCGAAAATATCACAACCGCGCAATTGTGTGGTTTCCACGAACCCATAGTCTTCGGTTTTGCCTGTTCCGGTTCAGATTTTCATGTCCGTTTTTCATTTGTTCGGGACTGTACACTTCAACGCGTAGTAGTCGTTGTAGTATACATGTATGCAATCCGTGTGTGTATGTGTGCGTGTGCGTGCGCGCGCGCGAGCGTGCAAGAGTCGTTTGAGACGCCTGTGAAGCGGGACTAGTGAACGCCACTGTTCCTCGTAGGAGCGAAGCATTATTCATCCCCTCGTCCACCCCCCCCCCCCCCCCAGCTACGTGATTCCTTTGCTACAGAAAACACGTGCGGTGCGTCCAGGGCAGTCTTGGGCAGTAACTAGTTACTAGTAACGCGTTACCGGTAACTAGTTACTTTTTTCAGTAACTTGTAACTGTAACTAGTTAATTTTAAGTTAGAGGAACTTGTAACTGAAACACTTACTTTTTTGTGGAGTAACTGTAACGAGAAATATCGTTACAGTTACTTGATTTCTATAAGAAATTATCCAACAGCAACACTCATTAACGACCGATGTACAGTTTGCGCGTTTCACTTTTTCGGCCTTTCTTCAGCAGAACCTTCGTCTACTTCATCTATTCCAACTCACTCCCTTCTCATGGGTGACAAGCATCTGTGCTAGAAATGTTTAGGCGTGGTGTCCCACGCGGTCTAATTAGGGCTCGAAGTTTCAAGGTCTAAGCTGCAGTATTTTCCGCAGCAGCGCGACATCGCTCTCACACACGCCTTAAATAACGCTGCGACACGCGCCTAAGCGCACGTGGATGCACGTTGATGCGCCACAACCCATAGTCCGACGCGCGGCTGCAGCATTTTCGCCACATCTGGAGTGCAGTAAAAGTGTTTGACACAAAGGCGAACAGGAAAACAAACACCCACAAACGCCGCACAACGCACTGAAACCTTTTCACTTTCGCGAAAGCCTGGAAAACTCCGGTCAGGGCGTCGCTTTCTCATTAGCGACGTGCAGCCCCAGTGTCAGGGTCATAAAATGCCGCGGTGAGTCTGTCGGCGGCCTCACTGCTCGTCCCAGCCCTGTGCGCAACTGTAGAATGTTCGATAGCACAAGTCGCAGTTGCTTGCGACCATTGTTCGCTTTAGAGACCCCTGGCCGTATTGGGGACCCCGCGTTTGGGACCCCTGGTCTAGAGGCTTCATCGAGCTGTACCAAGTGCTCGAACGAGGTCGAGGAAGTGATAAATTTCATGCCCCTCCACACATACGACGACCCCAACGATGGTGGCCCCCGAGTGCCCTCACACCAGCCAACATCTTGGCCGGCAGACGTCTGACCACACTGCCACTGTACGAAGAAATGTTCTAGGAAAGCCTCGCGACTTCGTTTCCAGGGCGGTGGCCGAAACAAAAACAGTAGCTACATCTGCTTTCGAATGTTGGGTGCAAGGAATACTTGGACGAGCTTCGTTCAGCCTACGCCTCAAAGCAAACGAAGGGAAGGTGTTCCTGGGATCGGCGACGTGGAAGGCTGGGATTGTGAGAGCAGTTTTTTCCGGTCGAGACGGCAAAATCCGCCTTTGTGGGGAGGGGGGGGGGAGGAGTAAGGGGAGGGGGAAAACAGTAAAGCGTTCATTTCAGTTTCTATTCCATTTGGAAATATCTTGTCTCATTCCGGGGATGAGGGTAGCTGGGGGTTGGGGCGGGAGAACGACTTCGAGGGCCCACGGACAAACGTCGCTTTGGCAATGGCTCCGTCTCCGACCACAAGTACGAAATAAAAAGTTAACAAAGCGCTTTTTTTAGTATCTTTCAAAAACACCTCAAAAACCGATGTACTACCACGTCCGTTTCCCCTTTTCTCCAGGGGCCTTCCGTAGATCCGCCACCTCCGCCCTCTTTTTCCCATTCTCTCTCACTACGCGAGACGGTCAAGCGACTGCATTGTAGGCGAAAATAAATTAAGTTGGCATTGAAAGATTGTTTCGGCTGTGTTGTCCTCCAGCTCGATATAGTATAAGTTTGGCCTCTCTGATTCCAACTTTGAAAAACAACTAATTCTATGCTACAATGATGTTTGCAAATAAATTTCTTGTAGTGAGAGTGCAGCAACTAAAAAATAAAGTTCTTTATGATAGATAGCAAAACTTCCGTAATAAAAAAAAATGAGACGTACGCAACGATTGTTGGTTGGGGCATGCGAGTGCATCATTTTAGGTTCCCCTCGTGTAGGCACGGGCACGGGCACGAGCCCGTGCCCGTGTAATTTTTACTACCTGCATGCCTTCGTACGTTTCTATTAAATAAGCCAAATCTTTTTAGCTATTACTTAGTTTTATACAGTAACGGAAAAGTAACGACGTTACTTTTTTGCAGTAACTGTAACTGTAACTAGTTACTTTTGGAAAATTCGTAACTGTAACTGTAACAGAGTTACTTTTTTGGGTTAGGTAACTGTAACTGTAACACTGTTACTTTTTTTCGGTAACGTGCCCATGACTGGTCCAGGGGGCTATTTTTCTCGTGAAGCTCATACGGCTTCTAAGATCTGATGGCCCTTTTAGGGGCGAAGCACCTTAAGGCCGAGGCTTGGCTGTCCGGCATCCGGCGTCCGTGCTCACGGCACAGCACCGTGTAAATCGAAACATCTGTGAACAAAAGGTTCACAAAATGTTAACAAGAACAAAATAAAAGGTTCTAAAAGGGTTAGAGAGAGAGAGAGAGAGAGAGAGAGAGAGAGAGAGAGAGAGAGAGAGAGAGAGAGAGAGAGAGAGAGAGAGAGAGAGGCGCTCCTGGAGAGCCGTGCTACGCATACGCCAGGAGCATTGGATTGGACTGGATTGGATTGGATTGAATAGAATTGGGTTGGATTGGATTGAATTGAATTGGATAGAAATCGATTGGATTGAACGGGAGTGGATTGGATTGGATAGGGTTAAATTGAATTGGATTGGATTCGATTGCATTTGAAATCGTTTTAGCAGCAGTAAGCACTCACGGCCCGATTTACGGTAAGAATGATCCCCAGTGCTTCGCCCACTCGTGATTCACTTCGTGGAGAAGCGTGAATTTTTTTTCAACCTTTCTTCGCTCCGCTAACGCAAATACGTGCACATTGCCGGCCAACTGTGCACTTGTCTGATCGACATAAATCCCTCGCGGCGACACTGCAGGGAGTGATGGATATACTTATCAGCGCAACTGTGATGAGCGTTCCCGGAACACTGCTGCTCGCCAAGGTCGTCTACCCGGAAGTGCAGGATCTGAAGCCCAAGGGCACCTACACAATAACAAGGTGCGTGGGAAATCGACAGGTGGCGGAAGTCGTTTCCGGGGCTGCGGCTTTCGTTTACTGACTGGCTTACCTCCTATGAAAACGCCTTGGTGATATGAAGCAGAGCTAGAAGGTAAACAACATACACCTATTTTATTCCACTATGGCTCTGTCCCGCTTGTCTTTACCGTATTTATACGAGTATAACTACCCATCGTATTTACTCGCGTAATGAACGCACTTTTTTTCTCGTAAAACCGAAGCAAAGTTGGGGGTGCGTTTATTATGCGGGGTAATTTTCCGTACACTTTTCAGGAGCGACGAAAGAAGGCCACCACGAAACAAAATATTGCATTAGATAACCTACCTCTCCCAGTAAATATACGCGTACACAATTGGCAAACACACAGCGTTTTTATTGAACTACACTCGTATTCGTTTGTCAAGGCTTCACTTCGTCAATTCTGAAATGTCCACCGGCAGCACGGTTTCCAAGCTCAACTGCGTACTCCACAACCTTTTAACTTAAAACTGGCCGTGTAACTGACATTTCGGCCCATCGCCGACTGGAAAGTGAAAGACGAGCGGAAAAGCAAGAAGTAACAACGCTATCACGCAAAAAATAGGGCTAGACACTCAACTGAGCCAACTGAGCGTAGTTGTGGTTGGCTGTCCCACGACACCACGCCGAAGTGTTTGTTCGTTTCTACTTCTAGAAATAGCTCCAGGGGCGGTATTCTCGTGTTTTGTCCGTTTTGCGTCCGTTTCAAAAGTGTCCGTTTTGAGCAAGCCCTTATAGGCCAAAAATGAACATTCGTACGTGACGCTATGCAAGCACGGCGGAGCCATGAGCCGCGACTTTTCGAAGCCACTCTGGGCAGAGGATTTGGAGCAGACGATTTTTCGTCGCATTGTTGTTGGTTCGCTGGCGGAACAATAACACATAAAAGATAGTTTAAAATAGGTTTAGTCGTTTAAAATGTGTTTACAAGAACAGTTGCGCAAAAGTAAACCCAAAGCCCGCCTACAACTGGAAGTACGTCACAATAAAATGGACGCAAAACGGACGTTTTCAAAACGGACAATTACGAGAATAGCGCCCCAGGTTGCACGCGCGATCATCATCAGCGGGAGCGAGTGAAGTGGGAAAGCTACAGTACGGCCATTCGTGGGACTGCAGCGTTGAATAGTTGAGGTGCGTTACGCGAGGAAAAAAAGAAACCTAATTTTGACGACTAAATTTGGAGGCGCGTTCATTATGCGGGTGCGTTCATTACGCGAGTAAATACTTTTGTTGCTGCTGTTGTTGTTTTCGTTTCTTGTAGTAGTTGTTTTTCGCGTTGTTGTTGTCGCCGGTGTAGTCGCTGTTCTAGTTGTTATTGTCACTGCCGTTGTTGTTGTCGGAGTCGTTGCAGTAGTTTTGATTATTGTTCTCGTTTTTGTTATCGTTATGATTCTCGCTGTTCTTGTAGTTGTTCACATGCGTACTACTTTAAGTTGTCAGGGCGATCAATAATTGCTGCGGAAAGTGAAAGTATCGTGTTAAACCAAGCTCGTAGCAGGTCAGGTGAAACAGTAGAGCCAATTCCAACCGCTTCTTGAATATTTTTGTTTTGTATTTTTGCATAATTTTAACACGAAAGTGTTTTATGACGATTTCACTGACATCACATCCGTCACGGAAGTGACGCCAGTACAACGAAGCAAGCGGCCTGTAAAGGGTGCACCCCTGCACACGGCGTCTTCTTGCGGAGAAGCCACATTTAGTACTAAAAAGTACGTTATAGCTTACGGTTGTTCGTTTTCGGGTTCTATATTTTAACACAAAGGTGTTTTATGCCGGGATACACCAAGATTTCCCTGACTTCATATCCGTCACAGAAATGACGCCAGTCGAAGCGACCGAAGCGACCCGCCAACAGGACGTCGCTCGCCAAGCACACCTAAAAGACAGCCGCGGACCCGCAAATCATGCTCATTTCGCTGTAGATTTCGCTTTCGTGTTTTACCCATTCCTATGAGAGAGGAATCAACGATTTTTTCTTTGTATTTTGGCACGTACATGGTTCCCTGCAACATCGCCATCATTACGGCGGGGGAGGGGGGCTGCGGCGCGGTCTCACCATAGGTGATCAAGCGGAGCAGTGAGCGATATCGAATATCCCTCTCTTCATTTACGCAGTGTACACATATCATACCGTTGCGGATTGTCTCCGTAAAGTCCAGGATTGCCCTGGTTAACTTCTGCATGCGTTAGCCTGTAACTTCTACAGACGACGACAAAAAGGACGACAATTAACGCAAACTGTGTGTCGTCATGTCAGCGCTGTTTGTCGTTGTTGTCCTCTGTGGTCCCCTGAGCAGAAGTTGAAGGTTGAGCCGTAAAGAAGTTAACTACGCATAAACTAGCTCAGATCCTGCCCGTTCCCCCTGTGTTGAGCTGAGGCCGCTCGGCTTAATTCTGCCGTTCGTTCCGCCGCAGAACCGAGGGGTCGCTGCTGATCGCGTGCACCAAGTCCGTCTCCAAGTCCACCGTGACGGTGGCCAACATATTCCTCGTCCTCCTCAACTGCCTCGGCCTCATCGCCCTCACCGACGCCTTCGTGGTGTGGATCTTCGACAACCTCCGCATCCGCGATTTTACACTCGTGGTGCGTAAACGACCGTTGCTTTGTTCAGACGGCGAGCCTGGAAGCATTCAGGTGTCAACGCCAGTCGCAAATGGCCTTGACACTCGAATTTTTGTTCCCTATGTACTATGACCAGGTTCTGCAGTCCTCACACATATCTAGCATCACATTTCCATTGCAGTCTGTGTACCCGTCTATATCTTCAATGTGGGGGTTCATGTCCCCTACCAATAGTACCTCCCCGGATTGTTTCAAATCCTCGATGTCTTTTTTTAGACACGTCACCAGGTTTTTTTTTTTGTTGTTGTTCTTTGCTCTCCCTACCCGTTCACAGGTACACGACACTCCTAAAGATACCTCCATACCCCAACCATCCTCTTTCACCCACACAGGTTCTTTAGAGTGTACTTTCACTCTTCTCCAATAAGTCCCCAGAAGTATAAGCATACCCAGTCATCCGCCTTTTCTCCATCCAGCCGACCTATTGCAACCTTCCCATACATACTCTCCGATTACCGGGGGTTCTTCCAGGTCCCGTAGGTGCGTCTCGGTCACGGCGTATACCCGGATGTCTTCCTCTTCTAGCTGCTTACGAATCTCCATCCATTTCTCACTTTTCCTGCAGCCCTCTATATTCAGTTGTCCCCCTCTTTTCTTTACACCCCATCGTCGTCCCTTTCGTCTGCCTGCACCCATCTGTACCGACCCAGCTATATACCCTTTGCCCCTTGTTTACGCCGGCTTCGCAAAGGCCTGTGGACCCCCTAAAGAAGCCACCGCCGCTCGCGCCGCGTGTCGTCGCCCGATGGCTGCTCCCACCTGCCCGCTGTGAACTCCGTCACGCTGGAACGCCCTTTTCCGGCCCACCCATCTGACGTCACTATTGATTTCTACGGCAGCGAAACTTGCCCAGCTCCCGTATGTCTCGGTTTACCACTACAACTTTCCTTTCCACAAGCACCCCTCTCCCAATGATTTCGGGTACTGCGCGACGACCTGCACGTTTGGGCACAGCGTCCGGAGCTTCCTCCTCCCCTTGTCTAGCTGCTTTCGCACTCCAGCGCCCCTCCCCTGAGAGAAAGGGATGATGATGCTTAGCGGCTTCCCCTTTGTAACGGGGTGGCGTTGCACAGCGGCCTTAGTCGTAACGCCACTGTACAATCACCTCGCCAAAAAATACAAACAAAATAAATAAAAACAAAAACAGAAAATACCTTTATGAAATTTGTGTGTCAATCTGACTTCTTTGTTCGCATGTCTTCCCAGATTATTCTCTGCTCTTTTCCCACCATAACCTTCTTTTACTAGCCACTACTGTACAATTCGCTAAGACGACACACGTGGTTACCGACGACCCGTGCTACACCAGTGCATACAACCTACAGGTGGTAGTATTCGCTGAAAAGTGTAGCGGTCAATTTATTCGCTTAGCAACACTGGAAACGGCCACAGACATGGCCGATGCACCACGGACATGGCGCGACTTGGGCCACTGCGCCCGCACGCCGAAGAAAAAAAAACACCGGCGTGCATCGTCTGCTCCGTTTCAACCCGATTCTCAATGGTGACGTCAACAGAAATGTTATTAATCGCAGTCACATTGGACTCGAGGCAATACTTTTCGTTCGGTGAGGTAGAGTTTGTAACGTGCAACGCAGTTATGTGCTTAGCACAGACAAGTACCGCCATCCCGTGGAGCCCGACGTAACTAGTGACGGCGCACTCACACGGTTGCCTGCATGCGCGCCTCGCCAGTGCATACCTCCTATACCTCATGTCTTAAATCGCTCATCTGATTCCCGTTCCTTCGCCCTGCATCCCCTTGTATAAAGAGTATCTGGTTGATTCATCTTGTAACAATGGCAAGAGGAGAGCGTATACCTCTTTTCACAGCGAAGCTGTCTTGCGCTATATGTTCTGACCGAAATTCCGTGCATCTATATCGGGTCGCGTCTACGAAGAATCACACGCTCTCGCTCGAGAACTGGTGTAAAATGCTCTGTAGCTCTCAATATAATGCAGATATATTGTGAAAAATCCCACCGAAATTAGCCTCTAAGACGACTCTTTCATTACGTGGAGTTTCATTTACTTCTCTGATTAGTTCACGGAGAAATTGAAAACATTAAAAAATTCCTGTCTGATATCAGTACATGGCCGTCTGCAGAGGGAGTACAGTCGAACCGCGTTATAACGAAGTATTATCGGTACAGCAAATTAGTTCGCTATATCCGATATTCACTGTAACAATCAGTAAAGGTGAAAATCGGCTTTAACAAATAAAAAATCTGGCTCGTGCAAAAATACTTGATACAAAAAAGCATTTTTAAGGCTTCGAATCCACTATAAATAAGGTAACCGTTGTCTTTCTCCTTGTTGCATTTCAACCTGAAATTACAACAGAACAAAGTTCACTTGACAAAACGGGCCTGCGTGCTTATTTATTTGATGAAGGATATGATCGTCGTCTGTTGGCTACTCACAGAACTGAGTAGGATGAAGCTTTCCACAGTGTCTACAAACAAAAGGTTCTTCATAGCACTGCACTTTCGGACGACGGTGTTAATTTTTATGCAGCTTTTCAGACCGTGAAGGAAAGTTTGACATCCACCTAAATGCAGCCATACGGCTACAAAGGAAAGCTGTATAGCTTTCCTTTGTAGCGGTATGGCTGCATTTAGGTGGATGTCAAACTTTCCTTCACAGAAACTTACTCCACCTTGGGGATTTCCCCTAAATCTGGTCGATTAGCTTTTCGGACTCCTGGTCAAATATTTCTTCGTTATATCCGATATCGCGCCCGGCTATCATGGCTTGAATTTCGTTATAAAAGAATAAGTACCATTGAAATAAAGCGTGACCAACCAAAGTTTTATTAAGTTCGCTATAGCCAGTCATTCGCTATATTCGTGTTTGTTATAACGATGTTCAACTGTATAGTTACATGAAACGGTTGTAACTCTTATTTTATCAAAACTACCTTGACACAAATGATAATTAATTTAGAATTCTTTCTAAGGAATTTATGTGCATTATGGCCTTTTTTCAATCAATGTAGGAAGCCAGCATCCATAACTCAATATACACCAATACAGCTTTGCTGGTCTCCAATCTACACGTGGCTCTAAATATTTCTTGTACCAGGTCATGTGATACATGCTCCTCTCTGTCCACCCCAGAAACTCGCGTCGCTGTTTTTGTTCCCCTTCTGCTACATGATTGGTGTTCCTCTCGACCACTGCGCCACTGTCGCGCAAGTCGTTGCTGTGAAGCTGATCGGAGACGAGGCAGCGGCCTTCGTCAAGCTGGACCAGACTTGGGAGCGCCTGGAGGTGAGCCGGCGAACGGTTCTAACAGAACTGTCCCAGGATACGCTTGAAATAGCGTACAGCTGGACGCACACTTCAAGAAGTGGATAAGAAACTTTCTCCGCAATTCCATCTGATCAACTCAATGAGAATTGTGGATGAGTATTGTACATCTCTTCACCGTATGATTCGCTTAGGCTACTTACACTCATCCAACCCATCATCGTCTTTCGCTTGACCTAGGTCCTTCCTCCTTAATGCACGGGGATGTAGGCAATGGTAGGAGATGCACTAAAGGAGTCAGATTGTATGAGCAACCCGGCAACCGCAAGTTCGTCAATTTCGTTAATTCCATATCTTCCAGATGGGGGGTGACTGCTTCACTACCCCTCTCTTCTAGAGTTTTTGTTTTGTGCCTTGTTTAAGAGCAACATCTTGTTGTCTCTTGTCTCATATATATATATATATAATATATATATATATATATATATATATATATATGGGATCAGAGAAAACTACCAAAGAGAGGGTAAAAATATCAGGAGTGAAAAGGTGAGCACACGTGACAAACAATAATAACAAAGTTTACTACTTATGTTTCGGAAAGGGAACCAGCCTTCATCACAGTAGAGTTCATAGTACACTACAGAGTACAAGGTCGTACTCTACTGCGATGAAGGCAAGTCCACTTGCCGAAACGTAAGTACTCAACTTTATTCTTAGTTCTCAACGTGTGCCTGATTTCTCGCTCATCGTCATATGTTTCAATAAAGTTTGTCTGAAGACACGTTCACCGCAGAGCGCTGTTCTTTAATTGTCCCTATACACCACTCCAGGGGCGTTCCCAGGTGCTCGCCGCGTACGCTGTCGCTGGCTTCTCCAACATGGGCAGCGTCAGCGTCGTCGTCGGAGGCCTTCGGAGCCTGTGCAAAGACCGAGCTCACGAGCTATACTTCCTCGTCCTGCAGGCTTTACTCACCAGCTCCGCAGTGGCCGCTCTCAGTGCTTGCGCTGCAGGTACGCGACGTCCCGTGCACACCTGTAACGACCATTCGTGGCCGTGAATTACTACGTAAAAAAACTGTGGTTGATTCCTCTGTCTTAGGAATCGGGAAATCACGAAAGTGAAATGTGCAGCGAAATCTGCAGCTGAGCATGACTTGCGGGTCGGCGGCTGTCTTGTGGGTGTGCTTGGCGAGAGACGTCCTGCTGGCCGGTCGCTTCGGCAAGGTTCCCTGGCGTCATTTCCGTGACGAATATGACGTCATTGAAATCTTTGTGATCCCGGCATAAAACACTTTCATGTTAAAATATAAAACCCGAAAACGAACAACCCTAAGCATAACGTACTCTGGTTCTAAAGGTTGCTTCCCCGCAAAAAGACTGTGTGTGCAGGGGTGCACCCTTTACAGGCCGCTTGCTTCGTTGTACTGGCGTCACTTCCGGGACGGATATGACGTCAGCGAAATCTCAGCGTATCCGGAAATAAAACACTTCCGTGTTAAAAACTTACCATCCCTACCTAGAGAGAGCTGAAAGAAGCGCGAAAGCTTAGCGCGCGTCCAGCCTTCGCTGAAAGTGCGTAAGATCTATCGCCAAACCTTCGAAGACCCGAATCAGAAACGAAGAACAGAACCCATGCGACGATGTCTCGCGCACTAAGCAAATGAGTGTACGAACGGTTTAAGTGTATGCCCATACGTGGTTTATGAGGGCTTCATAATCGATGCGTGTATTGTCTTATCCAGAACCGTTCCTTTTACGCGATTTTCTGGTAACCGACACAATGGAAGCCTGGTTTCACGCACGCGCCGTGTGTCCAGGTATCTTATAGAAGCTCTTTGGTCGACCAACCGGTCTATGGGGAAATGCATTAGTTTTTTTACTGGTCGCCATCGGTTCCACTAAGAAAGCTTTCGCTTTAAAAATGAATAAATGCATACCGAAGCCGTTGTTCTCATCCAAGCTGAGCCGAAATGGTTCGGTTTTATGATCTATCTGCAAAACATGTGCTGTCAATAGAGCCGACGAGCAAGCAGCCAATAATGGATCACGATGTGCAAACACCTTAGCCGCTTGACTATTTGGATTTAACTGTATATATATATATATAATATATAATATATTAATATAAATAATATATAATATATATATAATATTTATATTATAATATACATATATCAGTCAACCCGGCTATAACGAACCCGGATAGAGCGAATTATGCTATATATCGAACAAAAATAATTCAGTTACGGAAATACATGGGAAACATATGCCTTATAACGAAGTTCACATCCGATATATCGAACTCTGGGCGCCTAGAATGGTCGCCGAAATGCATGATCTCGAGCGGCGATTGAGATGTGGATTGGCCGCGACCACGGAGCAAGAGCCGCGACTGAGACATTGCGCCTCGCACGGTGCGACGTGACGCCCAATACTTTCCGTAACTGTTTCCGATGCGCGGGACTCGCGACGCAACCCGCCCAGTCAGCGAGTCCGGACCAAGACAGCAGCATCGGTGAACGGTGGCGAGAGCTCGCCAACGTTCCCGGTGATGTCGCGACGTGAAATACGTCCGACGCTTATAATAAAGCGCTTTCGGCAGTCGATGTGCTGCGCCAACGCTTCTTAGATTTTTGAAGACGCGGACTCGAACTGGTGCAAACAATGTTTCGTGTGGAGAATGCTATGCTAGTTGAAGCCGTCAAAACGGAAGTGAAAACAAAAATCACCGTTTTTTTTTGCAACAGGGGGCAGTTAAGGCGGAAAGTAGCTTTATTACTTCCAATAAATGGATTATTTTGGTATGGTAATGGCTACTGTACTGTGTTCGTTTCTGCATACGCGGATGGCGGAGTTGGGGAGGGGGCGGGGGGCTCTCGCGGATTGCGAACTCGTAACAATAAGCTCGTTATAGGCGGGTTCGGCTATATCGAACTATTGGATATATCGAACTAATCGCGGTGCATATTGCGGTTCGCTATAAACGGGTTGACTGTTATTAGATATATATATATAATATATATATAATATATAATATATATATATATATATATATATATATATATATATCGGGTCTCTCGACTTGTCAATTCTTGGATCTTGGTTCTGCCGGCACTTATTCCCTTAAAACAGGGAAGGCTACTTCCCTTTTTGTCCATAAAAACTGGTCCTTATGCCCTTTATCCCCTGCCTATACCTAGCCCGGACATTTTATTTTAAGAAATATTTATCTAATTTACTTTAAGTTCCTTCTAGTTGCATGTTTTGAACCTTGTAATTCCTTTCTTGGTACCCACAAAAAGAAATTGCCGTAATCGAATGCGGTTAAACCAAGTTTGTCGAGCGATAGCTTGGCTTTTGCGCGCACAGAACACAGACCGTGCTTGGCGCAGTCGGAGCGGTAGGAGAGAGAGAGAGAGAGAGAGAGAGAGAGAGAGAGAGAGAGAGAGAGAGAGAGAGAGAGAGAGAGAGAGAGAGAGAGAGAGAGAGAGAGAGAGAGAGAGAGAGAGAGAGAGAGAAGACTTTATTGCAAGTCGCAGTTAGGAGGGGGTGGTGACCGCTAGTGCCCGCTTGCCGGTTACCAAGACAGCCCTTCCGTCAGACTTTTCTGCATCTGCGGGGCGGAGCTACCCATCGCCGCCTCTCATTGCTCAGTCGTACGGATTTATGGGAAGGCATCTTTGGCAGAGCTCTAGGAGGGAACGCGCAGTCAACTTTGATACATCCAGCGCCTCCTTGCATCACTTTCTGACGCGTGCCATCAGAAAATGCCATCACTCTTTCCTCCTATCCCCCTATCCACACCCCTCCCATTGGAAATAAACGAGCGATTAGACGCCTTCTTACACCGTGTCGACTTCACTGCGCAACCATACGAGGCGCTGGCTTGACCTTGGCTGCAGCCTAAAGGTCACGTGGACGCTACGTGGACACGGCGTTTTCTGAGTAACTAAAGTTTGTAGCTGAGTTTGCAGCTAGAATAATAGAGCATTTGCTACAAAAATTACGGCGCATTTAGCTTCTGTGGGACGCGGCACGCGTGTTTTGTCCTCTGAGCAAAAACGCAAATGAGGTAATTGAACCAAATCCATGGGCACATTTTAAACGCATGCGATTTTAAAGCGAGTTTAATTTTTCTTTCTTTTTATTATGGCAACCCATTAAAATAACCTTGCTTTTTTTTTCTTTTTCAGGTGTACTCGTGGTTTAATCTCGAACAACGGACTCAATAAATTTGAAACTTCCACGAACTCAATACCAGCAGCCATGCCCCTATTGCACGAAGATAATTTTTTACGGTGTTATTGCGTTTTAGTAGTGAAACAAACAATAAAACAAGTTAACGAACGTCTTTTCCTTACAACATCTCGCTTTCGTAGCGATTGTATTTGACGAGTTCAAAGTGAATAACGGTGCGTATAGCATGCCGGTATCGGTGAAGACGGGCTGACTGCAAATTCATATCTTCCGGTGTTTGCAGACCAACCAAAATTCCAGCCACTGCTATGCCTCCATTCAACGACTGCATGGAAACAAAACTATAGGATAATGTTCCTGCCACAAAATACTGTTCGAATAAGCATAAACTCTTAACGACGCGCATATATGTTGATTATCAGCATCGTTGGATGATGTCTAAAAATATTGTGTTACAGATGTCGCGAATTCATTCCCATAATGGCGGAGTCTGTTTTTGTGATGGAGGTGGTAAGAGGAAATTCCCGTGCGCACTAGATTTCAACGAGAATTAAAGGTTCCAAGCTCGCTTCATAGCCTAGCTGCATAAAGCTTAGGCGTAAGCATGAAGCTGCATAAAGCTTAGGCGAGGCTCGTTTCAAACTTTTGTTCAAATATTCGTTGACACTGCGATATTGTCTACGTGTTTCATCTAATTAAGTGCAAGTAAAATGTGCATAAATTTATGTGAATGCACTGGCTATAGTTTCAGTCCACGTTATACAACTGAGAGGGAATTCAAGAAGAAGAACGAAGAGTACAAAAAAAAAAACGCGGAACAGGTCATTTTTTTTAGTAGGATACTTAGTATTTGCTACAAAACCGGACCATCTAAGCAAGCAGAAACAGGAACGACAGCCAAGCGACTTGTGTGGGGACCAAACATAACTGTCACTCGCCCTTCTAGCTTCTCAACCCGGACGTACATTACAGCAGGCCTTATGTACTATGATATTGCAGCTGATTTTAAAGGGGTCATCACAATGGCGAGTAACCATGCTTGGGAGCAAGCGCTGGGCCTGCTCTGCACTTTCTGGTAAAACTTGGAGCGCGATTCAACAAGGACGACAGAAAGAGTCGCGACAAACACGAGCGCTTGTGTTTGTCGTCTTTCTGTTTGTCGTCTTTCTAACTTGCCCAATAGTGTGTTCTACTGCTCTGCACTCTTCCGGTTAGCGCCCGGCTTGTGAACTTGATCGTTTTGTTCGGTACTGAACTCCGACATGGTCTCTGAGAGACTCAATAACGCTGCTACCGTCCTTGAAGGGCACCGTCGTCTTGTCAACGAAGCGTGGGCATACCTTTAAGTGTCATCTCCATCGTTGTAACTTTGCTGCGCCGAATATATCGCACGCCCGCGCGGTGAATGCACGTTTGCTGACAACAGAACATTAGTCTTCGCACACGTGTTGCAGGGCAAGCTCAGATTACTTCCTATGCAACGCCGTACATTGTTTTAATGCTCCTTCAGTCTGCCATGAAGAAAGAGTACCCCGTTTGTCATCCCTTTCTTACACTAGCTCGAAGTCACTGGCTGTCAAGTAAGTACGAATGCATAAACTATACGTCGAAGTTCCCTAAACAGATCTCTCAAATTCGCGTTAGGCAGTCTATGTACAGAAATTATCTGGCAGCCAGAGGCATGCCGCAATGCTCAGTCTTATGTCCTACAATATTTATTTTTCAGTGTGTGGAATGGTGTTCACGGTTCTCAGGCGCGGAACCATGCGCAGACGATCTAATGGTGTAATACAACAGAGGGCACGTCGGGTTACCGTGAGGAAACATAATTAGAGGTAAAACATGATTTAGCGGAGCGCAAAGGTTATCTGCATGAGCTCAACGCGCTAGCCGTGCGAATCAGAATTCAGAAATACAAGAACAGATTATAAAGCAAAGTTAAGGTAACCAAGCTACAGTTCGAAATCCATTTCATGTGACTTAAAGCAATAGTAAAAGGTCAAATCAGCTTAAAACGACCGCACTACTCTTCGAAGATGGCAATCAAGTCCCACATAGGTATACATTACAGGTGCATTCGTGATATAGTAGTTTGCTAACCATGTGCTCGGTGTTATACAACGAGAGTACCCTTACAAGTGTACCCCATAGACTACAGACGTTGTCACTAGCACGAAAGGCAGTGTAAGGAAGAAAATAATTTAATTATTCAACAGCTAATAAGTTAATAACTGAGTTTACGCAAAATTTTGGGCCGAATCCTCGAGTAACGTCCGTTTCAATTGTAAATGCTTCCGGTTAGAGAGCCTCTGATACGCACAGAAACCTGGCTTGTTTTGCGCCAAACATTGTCGTCTGCCTTCAGCCAGTCAGGGGCTTGCTGTAAATGGAAATTCAAACGAAACGAACAAAACTCGGCACATTGCCCATGGTTCCCGTTTTCGAACAACGCACAGGGCGCGGGCCGCCGCCTGTTTGTTATTCTTTCTGGTAGGTAGCGGCACGCTCGCTAGATGCTTCGCACCACTCACGTCAGATGGCAGCAGCGTCGGCTTCTCCGCCTTGTTCCCGCGGTAGATGCGCATGGTGACTGCGAAGTCAGTAAAGTTGACTGCGTTCGGGCCGCACCGCAGCAGCAGTTGGCTTGCACTTGTGCCGATATTCGCGCGGAACGCCAAGAGTGCGACGCTGTGGAGTACGCGTCCCGGGACGACAGCATGCGACCGGAGTCTGCAGCGTCCCAGTGAGGGAACGGCGCCTCGGTCGCAGAGGAAACCCGTCGCACGGTGAGGCGTACTCGTGGTTTGCTGTTTTGACACATGATCGCTAGTCGGCCTCGCTCCGCTCGCACCGGCGCAGCGGAGAAAACCGTCTCGCGTGTGACCTCCATTTACGAAATGCTTTCACCTGTGCTCTGTCCGATCTGCGCTGCAACAAAGCGCTGCACGAAGCCTTCGAGTCTGCAGGCCCGCTCGCCGCCCCTCCGCCGGAGAATAACCTAAGCCTACACGTTCTTCCGCAAGACAAATCGTGCTCCTGGCTCGCGAACGTGCGTCCGCTTTCCTTTTCGAGTTCCTTGCCTATCCAATGTGAAAAGAAGTTCCGAAGTTCGCGCACACATACAGCTATAAAAACCACTGGTCTGTCTTTATTAGTATAAGATGGTTTGCATGTTATTTAGGGCCGCGTTTTGTTGCAATGCAAACCGTACCTGTTAGCATCGTAGTTCGATTGTTATAACCTTCAAGAGTTTCTTTCGCAAACCCGTATTGGGCGGGTTTTTCCTCTGGGTTCGCATGGGATGTCCGGCGGCTTTTGGGATTTCCGGTATTGCTGGGTATGCTGTCATCACTGCCGATTGCTGCACAAGAGAGCTTATTGCGTCCCCGAGTCACGCTGAAAATAAATCGCCTGTGAAACATCGCACCCATGTCTGGACGAACAATACAGGCTCGCATATCGTGCCTGAAATTCGTGTCAAGCACGTGGTTTATCCACGTCGGCAACAACGGCTCTCTCTCTGCGGTTAAGAACCGATACAGCGTATCTGTGGCTGCAACGTTGACAGATTAAAAGTTGCGAAAGCGGAAAAAAAAAAAAAAAAAAAACGTGATCTTAGAGCGCAGTAGCTGCTGCTGTAACTCAGAGGCGGATCTAAGCACCCCGCCTGCTTTTAAGTTTCTTGAAATTATCACTGCCAAGCGTACAGAGCGTCCCCTTCTCCCGGTCAAACTCCAACGCCCCTACCCCGAGAAGTCCAAATTCACACCTCCAATAGCTTCCGAAATTTAAAAAGAAATATCATTCTCAGTTGCATCACACGAGGTTGCTGCAACAGGTATAGGTTGGAGAAAGAAATATTGCAGAACACAGAAAAACGGTAGCGACCGGGCCAGCCGTCGTCTACTACTTTCGGTTATTTGGCCACCGAGTCTACTGGAGTCCTTTCCCCAGTTTCCGTGTCTTGTAGGTTTTTTGTTCTCCGTGTTACCTTTCTGTGTCTGCGCCTCGTCTGGGAACTGGTTCTTCTCCTTTCGAGATTTTCTCTGTCTCCGCTGATCGCGTTGGCCTAGAAAGGGGGCTGGTTCTGTGGCTTTAGCGGGACGACCGTCGGCGAGCGGCTTCTCTGGCTCTGGAAGGGGAACGGAGTCACCGCCGAGTCTGCAGTGCTCGCTCGCTTGGCGCATTCTGTTGGAACGTTGTCCGCATGTCTGGCTGGCCTGCCGGACGGCCTTGTCGAAGGCGACATTCGCTTCGCAGTTTTTACAGTCATGGACGACAAGTGAAATGCGAACGCGAAAATATGAACCGGACCAGGCAAAATTTAAAGAGGCTGTTCGTGGAGGTCCAATAATTGCGCACTGTTGGTATGTCTGGCTGGAAAGCCACATATCCCAACTTTGTTGCCGTAATCAAGCGACGCGTCAATTTGATTGCGTAGAGAGAAATCGCGCTATTTGTGTGTTCATATTTTTGTGTTCTCATTTGATTTGTCAATGATTGACTGTACATATCTACTTACCGGCGGTTGTCGATGTCCTTCCGTCTACGGGTCGCGTTTACGCGAGCAAAAAATTCGTCCCCAGTTTCTCTGGAATGGTCTGGAGCTCGCAATAATGTTGGCATCTTGGAAGAAAATTATACTGAAAATGACCGCTAAGACGATCATTAAACTACACCGAGTTACATTTACTTCTCATAATTAGTCCACAGTGACTCTAAAAACGTTAGAGAATTCCCGTCTTCTGCGAGTATATGGCCGTCTACGGAGGGGGTATGGTTGCGGGAAACTGCTCCAACTCTTGTTTTATCGAGACTATCCCGAAACAAATTATATGGGGACCCATCTAAAATTACTTCTAAGGAATTTATGTGCAATTTTTTTTATTCTGTCAATCTAGTAAGTCGCCATACATAACTCAATATGCCGCATTTACTCGATTCTATGCACCCCGTTTTTTTACGATCGCGATGTCCAAAGTGCCTGCATTCGAGAAACGTTAATTCACTCCGCGACCCCCCCCCCCCCCCCCCCCCCTCCCTCCGACGGTATCTTGACGAGACGGGCGCAAGAAATCGTGTTTCATTCAACAAACATTGAAGGGGAAAAAGATTACCACTTGAGTCCGTTGTACCGTTTGTGCCGCCGTTTTCTGTATCCCACAGCAGATCGTCTTCTGTTCCGTCGAAGTGATTTGTAATTGAACACTTCGTGAATGATCTGGTCACAAAACCCGCTAACAGGACCCGCTAACAGGTGTCCTAAATCTACTTTGCGACGGCTGCTTACAAGCGGGGTGCTAAGATTCGCATGCAAACTTCTTTATAATTTTTTTTTTTTCCGATAGTAGGGGAGGGGGCTTAGAATCGTAAAAATGCGGTAGTTATCCGCCAATGCTGTCTTCCGTCTTCACAGTAGTGTTATGACTGTAATTTTTTTTTTGTAGGTTTGCTTCCGATTCCGTACCGTTGCAGCCATCGAAACCACAAGGGCAGCACCCATGAGAAGCCCTCCCTTTTTTTTTTTTTTTGTACTGTCCTCGACGCGGTTCATGGACAAAATTTCCACACAGTGTGAACAGCATTCTTACCCTACTGTGAGCTCTGTGTAGTTCAGTGAGTTCTGTGGCTCAACGGACTGAAGCGTTGTCGTCACAATTGGCGTGCCTTTGAGCTGAAGATTTGATGGAAGGGTGTCGTGTAGCTGTTTGTAAGGGTATCAGGTCGCGGATTCGATTATCAACCGCAGTGGCGTTTTTCGTTGTCTGTGCTGCAATATAAAGCAGAAAAAAAATTTTTTTAGAGTACTGTCCATTCAGAGGCTCAGTTACCAGTCCCGAAGCTGGGCTCTAAAAGTTCAGCCAAACTTTATTTTCGCGTGATCTATCTTTTTTTTTTCTTTCATGTGCAGCTTTCCCGCTCATGGCAGTCCTTTCAACAGTGATTACTCTGCAGTTATTTAGCGAAATGTAACTTTTTTTTTTTTTTTCGCAGATAATATTGGGGGGTGAAAACTTGCTTTGTGCATAGTTTCAAGTCTCGCACGTTGCGCGACTAGGTTCTTGATCCATGGAAACTATCCCATAGAAATGCATGGGGAGTAAGATTTGACAGCGAATTACGCACAAAATATTCAGAATCCTAAACAGTTATTTTAGTTTTTTGCCTCTTCTTCACGTTGGCTTGTTGCTCTATGCCAAATATCACTCTCCTGAAGTGGTTTTGCTAGGTTCCTGAGAGGTCGGAATTTTGAGCGAGAAAGCGGGGTATGATCATGAATTTTTAGAACTACACACTTGCGAAAATGAACTCCAGACCGTGCAGCGTTGGTATAAACATATCGCCTCTGACTGAAGTGAGTGTAACAAACCGCTGGTGTTACAAACGCCGCTTTAAACCCCATTGAACCCAGCTTCCGTTTGAGCTGATGGTGAAACATTCGCAATCGCCCGTAATAAAATATCCATTATTTGTTTGTCATTTCTTTCAGTGGAAATTTACTACCACGCGGCCTAAAATTCCGACCGTGAATTTCAGCGGCTCGTGTACAATGGCAGATGCCGAGAAATTTAGCAGACAGCCTTCAGACGGCTTTCAATTAGTGGCGTGCGCTATAGCTGCGGTTGTGTCCCTCTGACATTGTATAATTTAACATTTAAAACTCTTGCATGGGGGAATGGATCATTTGCAGAAATAAAACCAAAACCTTTACGAGGCCGTTGGTTCTGCAGAGCTGCGCAATAGATACGTAAACGGTGTCTAAGTAAATGTGGCTCTTGTTCTAAAGCGAAACTTCACATGCCTAGCCGAAGTGAACATCCGGTGGTCCGGTGTGCGCAGAAAACTCCTCCGGTGCAACACCATGCGTATGAGCGAAAACACTAGATTGGCCTCTCTAGAGGAGCTACAATTTATAAGAGGAAGATTGGCCTTTTTTTTTTCTTTTCGTTTCTTTTTGCAGCGCGCAGCTTGTTATGCAAGACTTGGTTTCAATGAACCTCCTCTTCGGCTTCGTATCGTCAACTGTAACGACATGCTCCAAAGTGCGCTGGTTAGACCTTAACGGGCGCCAGCGCACGTGTCCTGTGTAAACTGCGCGAGAACTTGGCAGCATCTGAACTACCGTTTGATCACGCGGTAAAAAAAAAGGTGGCTTCATTTTTCGAGTTCCGGACTGTGCATAGATGGGTGTCTAGTAGCTTCTTTTCGTAACTTTGGCTGTAAATTGAGCTCTGCGCTCCTGCCAAATGATGAAGTTAGGGATTTTATTTGCTGGACTAAAATGTAACGAGGCACAAATAAGAGTTCAGCAAATTTAGTTCATTTTATCTTCAATGTAATGCGCTTTACCCCGTGTTCGTACGGTCTTTCTTTTTGTCTACCAGACGTGTTTTGTCTCCCAGACTATGTTTCTTTTCTTCAGCATTAAACGTATGTTTTAAACTGGCGAAGTGCTTAGTAGAATCGTGCATACAGTAAAATAATTAGTGCAACTTTTTCGGCAACTTTACAGTAACTGTCTTAATTGTTTGCATGAAAACTTTCTGTGGACAAAATTTTCTTCTTTGAAAATATATATATATATATATATATATAATATATATATTATATTATTTTATATTTAAAGTATTTCCATTATATATTATATAATTAATTAATATTCCTGGAATAACTATATGAGCTGAGATCTCTATATCTGAAGAGCTCATCATTTTGTGGTTTCGTTCTCACTCAGCCTTACTGCGTCCTTGAAACCCGAGCTTTTACAGCCCATGACTGACGTTTAGTACTCCTGTACGTGTCTAGACGTCTCAGCAGGGAGCCTGTCGCGCTAATTTCTTTTTCATTTCTTTTGTTTATTTATTTAGTTATTTTATTCATCTTTTTGCACATGTAGAGCATCTGGCATATGCCGGGACGTTTCGTTGGGCCGGCCGTACCGTTTTAAAACCATTTATTTATTTCTCGGTGCTCACCTAGCGAGTAAGCCAGCTCAGCACAGTCTGTGTACGAGTGTGAGATTAATTGAAATGCCAGTCTAACTTCTTTACACTCCGCGTAGGAGCGAACTATGCATTATATATAGCAGCTGCCGCTGCGGCTGTAATTCCTCCGGCTTGACTATGCCACTTCGAGCAGTTGAGACGAATCAGCAGTCGGAAACTTAAGTTCCACGAACGACTCTGGTAAATCGGATTGGTTGCGTTGGGGGAGAGATTGTATACACTTAACTGTTCGCATTGTTTCTAATGATTCGAGACCAGCTTCTGAAGCTTGATGTGATAAACCTGTTCCTGTAAGCATTTCCTCTTTCTCGCGCTGGAATAAAGTGTCGCGTTTTCTACTAGTGTTTCTGAGTATTTCCGCATTTCCCTCTTGACTGTTCGTGTGTTCGCGCGGATTAAAGCACTGTAAGCTCGTTAAAACGAAGTCCTCGTGACTGTAAACTGGCTTGGTTGTGAAGGATACTTCGCGACTTCGATAAAGGCGGGATTGCGATTAAAGCGACTTCGTTTAACGAGCGTTGTGTATTATTTTGTTCGTCATTCCCTCTTCATCACCCAGAGTCTCTACGAAAGCGTGCCCCCTTATCAGCCATAGACTCTTAGGTGAGCACTCTTAAAAACCACTCTTGCATGACTAGCCAGTCGTTTCGCAGGCATGCATGCTAGTGCGTATTCGCGTATGCATAAGGTCTTTCTTATGCGAGCGGAGGTGTCATTTCTTAAGGACAAAAGTCGTCTGAGGGCAGTTTGGCGAGAAATGGCAGCGCATCGGTAGAACAAAAAAAAAAACTGACCAATGATTATCAAATATAAAAATGTGGAGCACGACATATGCATCTTTGATTAGCACGTTGCCCGTGAAAGTACGGCACACAAGTACAGACGTGTTATTAATTTGTTTCGCTGGAATATTTATTTCGGCTTCAGTCAGTCCTGCTAGTTCATACATTTATGCAGTGGCACATCAATCGCGATTTCCGATCAATTTATTACCATATTACGTTTATTACCAATTTATTACATCTATTACATTATGGCGAGAAGTAAGGAGGCTGAAAAGGAAGGCGGTTGATCTGTTCGCATAGTATAAATATAGCAGGAGAGTGGCGTTCCTCGCTACGCGTCGGCTGCGAGAATTTATATTCCAAGCAGTTGGCGTTCACAGAGGCGAGAGCAGCAGTCAGCAAGCTGATGGCCGTCGTGACTCGTTAATCATTATTCCATTCTTTATTACTCATTGCTACCCCTTTCAATAAATTTATTTTCCCACGCAAAGAAAAACAAGGAAAAGAACGAATGGGTTGCGAACAAAGCGAATGCATGCCGGCGGCACCATGTCTGTGACAAGCGCTTTCTCCGGAGGCTATATATAATGCGTAATACGTTTTTACTCTGCGCAAGAAGATAGCACCACCGAGAAAAATGTGGTGTAGAAAACATCACGCATGAACAAATGATCGGCAACTGGATTCTACAGATGTCTACACTATCTGGTAAAATATAGTACCGTAAAGTTCCGAAAGAACGCCCATCCAAAATACGGAGATATCACGTGAAAAATACGGGATAGGCGATCTTTCGGGTCAGGTGCGTAAAACTAGAAAAAAGTGGCCGCAACGCCAACCAAAACTGCGGGAGGTATATATAAAAAAAAAAAACCAGATGGGCGAACTTTCGGCTCAAGTGCCAGAAAGGACAAATAAGTGACCGCATCAACTCATGTATAGATTGATTCGCGTTTATTTTGTTCACTCATTGATGCTAAAGCCATGGATTTTAGGGGGTTAGCGATCTCTGGGGTCTTATAGCAAATTGAGTATTTCACCCCTAAAGGGGGGTGGATGATGTTTCGGGGGGTGGGCGTTCTCTCGGAACTTTACAGTAGTTGCTACATCACCGAGTGCATTTGTTAATAATTGCACGTTATCTAATACAGATTGCCCTGCGCTAGGGACCAACCTAGAATTATTTTATTAAAAAAAAAGTAATGGTCGAGTAAATGTACATGCAAAATTTTTTTGTGTTAAACAAGGCACGGTACGAGGCATTTGGTAAAATATTCTTCATTCGTGCCCTAATCTGACCTACTTTCTTTTTGACGAACCTCTCTCTCGTATACGCTCAAACTTCGCATGAAGGGCGATCGTGTTGGTCTAGCTGGTTTAAAAATACGATCAGTGAGACCGCGATCGCCTGGATCTTTATGAGTGGAATAAAACCCAGTTGTCGCCTTTGGCTGCACAATCTTCATAGTCGGCTTTTAGCCGCCTGCGCATAGCGGATACGCGGATCCATCTGCGCTTGTGCTTATGGCTGAAAACTGGTTTTTGTTCAATTGCGAAATGACCAGGTGGTTGCCATATCGTTTATGCTGCATGGCACAAGCTATTTACTGCGCTCTTCGCTCTTTTTACTTGTTCATTTGGAAGAGGCTGCTGAAAATGCTATCGCAGAGGAAGAAAAGGTGGCTATTGGCAGCTGCCTCATAATATCATCATCATTGTGAAATAGCGGTTCCATTCCAGCGTTAAAGATATCGCTCACGTCCTACAATCCGTGCATCGATTTCTTCAACAGAGAATCAATTCCTGAGGTTAGTCCTTTCTCGTAGGTACAGTTCCTGCGTCCGGGAACCGGATCCGTCACCTCTAGAGTGTCTGGCAGTAGGAAGTTTAGGCTGATGCGGAACATTGAGAGTAATATTGTGTTGTCGTCGAAATATTTTTTGAGCGTGCGTGCAGGACAGATTTTAAATGCGTAAGTATTTGTGTGTGAACTCTGCGAGGAAAACTGTCCGTCCGTCCCGTAACGCTTGATGGATCATACTTTCGGCGCTTACTACAATGCCATTAATAAAAGGCCGTAAAGGCACCATGTTTTCACATAAGACCGCCTATATTATCTCCTGGTAAATGTCTCCGCAGCAGTGTATGTGTGCACAGCAGTGAAGCCGACATTGAAGAGGCTCGGTGTGTACACTGCCCCTTAAAAAATTTGCTCCAATCCAAGGTGTGAAGGTGGTTGGACTGCGAAGCTGTAAACGACACCCACAACGATTACCCTTGCGGCGTCACTTGAATTCACACGCGTGGCTCTACGAAGAGTGAAGCCAGAGACTCTACCGTTACCTGGAATTCGCGGGGACGGAGTTCCGATCGCAGTAGCGTCGAGAAAGAAAACGGAGAGGAAAGACATCTCGCTCTTGTTTCATGTGTCGCCTCCAAAAAGCGCCTTCCCCTCCCCAGACGCTGAATCCAAACCACCGTCTGTCTCCCCCGTCTCCTCGTGTAGGCGTAGCTTAGTTGGCAAGACGACGGGCTCTCGCCCGCTTCTCTTCGGGTCCAGGTTCGATCCCTGGTGGTGCCAGTAGTTTGTGTAGCCTGGGTGTAGCCAGTAGTAGCCTGGGATGTTTATTTGTGTAGCCAGTAGTAGCCTGGGAGTTTTCTGCTGACGCGGGCACGGAAATTTCCTTAACTAACCGGTTAGAGGTATAATGCTTCGCAGTAAAAAAATCTGCTCCCTGCAATGCATTTTTGTGTAGTAGTGAATGAGATTTTAGCATGGGCTAGCAATATAGAAGAGGGAGAGTCAATTCCCACTGAAGAGTTTCCGCGATTTCTTTTTTTCGACCCGTGGGCGTAGGCGTACAATCGCGCACTGATAAAATGAACCTCACATAATTTCTGCTTCCACTAAGTTTTCTTTTTTATTCCAGTGGGGCGGAATTAGTGGGGGGGGGGGGGGGGGGGGGGGGGGGCGGAGGGAAAGGGGGGAAGGGATATTCGTGTTTCGTGCGTTTTGGACAGATACACTTACAAGCTAACCGTACCTTTCTCTGTATCGTTGTATCAACGGCGACCGGATGCTGCGAGCGCTTCGAGAGCAGCGGCAGCATTCTCACGTTCAAAGCGTAAGCGCTTGTGCACAAGCTGCTGCTGGCTCTTTGGGAGTAACGAAACAGGTGCTGCACATGTGCAGCGCCTGACAAAGCGTATCTACTTAACGTCACTCACACAAAATCTCGCGCCGTTTGAGCCCCGAGTTCACAGAGTGCTTAAAAAAATGTCTGAATACGGGACTGGCTTGTATCTACCAAGCAGGTCATTCCTGGAAACTTGTCAGATTAATTTGTGGAGTGGCTGCGTAACCTACCAACTTAGCACGCGTCAGAAGACCCTGCTTGGGGGAAGGGTTTAAAGTGACCCGCTCAAACGTCACCTTCGCGACCTGATTGACGCTACGACCTCCGGGCCGTGTTGAATTTAACATTAACCGGTACTCCGCGCGTCAACCCTTCCGGCTGGCGCATCGTTTATGCGCTAGCAGAAAGGGAGTGAGGGGTCTCGTCAAGGGCACTGGCGGATGTTGCCGCACGTTGCCGCACGTTTTCTACGGCTCTTGTTTCGCTGTACTTTTTTTTTTAGTCTCTGTTTGCGAGCGGCTCTCCGGAGACCGAGGAATTCGCGCGGAGTGCATACATCGGTGCGCGAAGTGCTCGCGCGCGCGCATCGCTCTTAATAAAATCCTGGCCGCCTCGCACATTTTTCTCGCTTCCTCCGCCTTCTACAGGTTTCTTTTCCTCCGAAAAAAAAATACAAAAACAAAAACGGCCAAACCAGTTTCGCGTTACACCATCGCGCCATGCGAGAAGACTCGACGGGAATGGATGCGCGGCAAAAAAGCCTTTCCGTGTCCTTATTTTTCTTTTCTTTTTCGTTCCTCCATCGCTTCGCTCCGTGCACACGTCTGTCTGCGCGCGAAGGAGTACAGCGGCACTTGCGCTGTTTCTGCGGCGTTCCAGAAGAGGGATTGCCATTGCGAGTGGGTGCACGGGCGGCCGCGCATCGATCGTCCGTCGACCGTTCGTCGGATATCTTCTGGCCGCTGCCGTCGTCGTGGCTGCAACGGCTCGTCGAAGTTGCGACTCCCATGACGCACGAGCCATTGTTTGCCCGCACCGTGCACACACACGGGAGACGAACGCGGGGAGCTTTCTCCGCCGGCTTGTTGTTTCTGCCAGCGGCGCCTCTCGTTGAGCGCTTGTACTTGTCTGTTCCCGGCGAGCCCTTGGGGTTCCTCCTGGTGGTCGGTTCGGCCCCCGCAATTTCGCCGCAAAGGGTGGATCGTTCGAGGAACTCTGGTCGAACCGCGTTCTCCGGAAACGCGGCATTTCTCGCGTGCTGCGCGGTTTGACCTTGATTAGGAAGATGGCAATTTTTTTTTTCTTTTGTGGAACATGCAGGTGTCCCAACCGTGATGTTCTGTTTTTAACGTATAATTACTCAGTCTCACTCACTCACTCACTCTCGCTCACTCACTAAAAAAGTGAGTAAATAAATAAATGCATGCTGTGTAATTCGTTGTCACTTCAGTTAGCGCCCGTTGAGAGAGAGAGAGAGAGAGAGAGAGAGAGAGAGAGAGAGAGAGAGAGAGAGAGAGAGAGCAACTTTATTGTGTGCCCGGTATGGGGTCGAGGGGAAAAGATGTAGTTGCGCCTCACTTCATTTTCCCTGGAACGTGGTACAATAATATAAACGAATTGCACACGGAAGAAGTGCATCGGCGTCAAATGTAACTGCGCGAAAATTCTTCGTATGGCGTAGGGAACGTCAGTACAGTTTGTCGTGAAAGGACCGTGATTATCCGGAGAGGTGAATTTGTTCTATCAGCGGCTCCATGTGAAAGGGATACAAGAAAGGGAGGGAGAGAGAAAAGCGGGAAATTACGGTTCTTATTGCTAAGATAAGGCTTGGTACAACTTAGAACGGCAACCGAAGTTGCCTCTGTTTTCATCACCGCAGCCAGATATTACTTTGCGCGGCGCAAGTAGTGCATAACTGGGAATATTTTGAACATGGCACGAGCCGTTTCCGTGATTTTTTTTAACTTGATATGCTTATAAAGTACTGCAGCGACGACAAACAATGTAAGAAAGGCAGACGATATCACGCATCCATAGCAATCTCCTTTCAAAACGCGCGCGCCCGTTGACATATGGGTACGTCGCTTCGGTGGAGTGATACCGTACATGAGCTATTGCCGTTCTTAACTTGTTCCCGGGTGAGTATATAACTTCCGCTGCGGCGCGGTTAAGACAATCTTGGAGATAGGGGATTTACCGCAAAGCCCTCCAAACCGCCGTACAGGCGGTTCAACAGCGCCGCGTAATGTCATCATTCCAATGTTCCCAACTCCACGCTTTCACACTTTCAAAGGCTTCCGACTGTACGTGCGCCGCCTGTGCTGATGAGAAAGCTAAAGTCCTATAAGGAAACAGCCAATGACTAAATCAAAAGCTCATCCTTGCCCATCGGTGGTGCCAAAGCGTGGAGATAAATCCTTTGGACCAGTCTTGAACATGTCGGACATAACTTTGAGGAGGCTGACAGTTGGCGAACCATAATTTTTGCCATTGTGAAGAAGGCTGGTCAACATTGTCGACCCTCCACGCTCAAGGGCACATTGTTTGCCCGTTTCTGATACTCCCCGCTCTTTCGAAGCTAAATTTCACCGTTCTTTAGCCGTTCAGGGAATATTGTGAATGGTGGCAGTTCTTTTTAATATTATTCGAAAGTTTGCCCTGCGGCATAATAGATGGATGCATTTACAGAAACACGAACGAATTAGTTTTGTGTACAAACTTCAGGAGTTGTCGGTGAAACGGTAAATGCACCCAGCGTTGTAGGTTGGCAGTGCAGCCAGGGTGGAGACCGGTTGCACGAAGGTGCAGCAAGTGAACTTCATGCAATCCCGGGCAGGTCCACAGAATGTGTGGTGAAAGTTTAAAAAAAAAAAAAAAGCTTGACGGTGCTGTGTTTAAATTTGTGTGTTTTGTACATCCTTCCCGCTCCGACTTGAAACCATTGTGAAAATACGCCTGCTCGCATGGGCGTCCGTACCAAAATCGGACGATTCGCCGAAGCCTAGTTGCCGCTCCCAAGCGTTGCACCGCGTTTAGTCTGCCCGCCGTTGGTTATGGCCGGTTGGTGGACTAGATGTAGATCTAGGTTGGGTAAACCACCGTACGCCGCGTGTGCGTGTGGATTACACCGAAGGGCCCCGCCCTTGGCGTCTATATTTAGCCTCTTCCGAACGTCAGCTTCGTGTGCGCCGCGGTTTACTCCCACGCTTCCCACGGAATGGTGGTACCGCAATCTTTCGGGTATAGTTTGCGCGACCTACGGTTAAGGGCCGACGATGAGGCCGGTATCGGGTTTAATTTGCGTATTTTAATGTTCGGGCATTCTTTGCCGAGGAATCCCCAGAGCGAGTAGTGTCATGCATTGCAACGGCACAAAAAGGCGGAAATTGCGGAATTACTGGCGTTTAATCGTTGTAATAGCGTAAATGTAGATCAGTGTAAGAAATTTAAAATATAATATATGGGAAAACGAAAAGTCGTCCCATTTGGGGATTGATAGCGAAATATGGCAACATATTCGGTCGCAGGAAACTTGCATAAAAACCGATACGTTGAAAAAAAATTTAAAAAGCCGCTAATAATGTAACGATTTCGCGAAGGTATACCGAATAGAGCGTTCTGCATCTCTCTCCCCCTCTTTCTCTTACTGGATATAACATTTCAGTAAGTCGATTATGAGCGGATTTTGTGTTTAGGGTACCGGGCGTCGTTTTTAGGCAAATTTTCATGAAGTGGGGGCCAGGCCGCCAGAATAACTCCTCTCTCTCTCTCTCTCTCTCTCTCTCTCTCTCTCCTCTCTCTCTCTCTCTCTCTCTCTCTCTCTCTCTCTAATCGTCTCTCTCTCTCTCTCTGCATCTCTCCGACTCTCTCTCTACTCTCCCCGCCCTATTCCTAGTTCACTTCCTGGCTGTGAGCTAGTCTGTGTGGCGCGAAAGGAAGATCGAATTGGAGAAAATAGGGTTTTGGAGAATGTAAAGGTTTAATTATTGAGAAAACTCAGGGGTTACAGTGGATCAGGACAGAGGAGCACGGGAAGAAAACGTCTGACGTGGTGCCCAGGCGTGGGGCGACTCTCTCAGCGAAGTGCACGCACACGTGAGAGAGGGAAAACCGAACATAAACACTTGCGTTGCGTATGGCGCCGCCTCATGTTCTCGGGCATAAACACACCGGAGTCAGGGGCGCGTTCGGGCTCTTGAGAAGCTCGGGTCCTCGCGGCGCGGCCGTGGCAGTAAATTGCGTTTTTCTGCGCGTCTTGGGGCGGCATCTTCGGTGGTGTCGAGTGGGTTAAGCGCCCCGTGGCCGACCGCTTTCGTTTCTCGGCGGGGAGAATTCTTCGAATCGTCGGAGCCAGCTAACACTGCGCTTCCTGTCAAGCTTCCGTAGCACGCTAGCTGCCGTCTCAGCGAAACGGCATCATCTCCAGCGCTCATCGGGTACTTTTCTTCGTTGAACAAACCACGCAAATTTCACATTTCTCATCACCCACTAACCATAACATTGGCGCCACAAATGGTGCCGGGGGGTTGGACCGCGCAGCCAAAATAACACTCTCCGCTGTTTCGAGCAGAAGCGTCGAAATGTTTACCGCCGGTGCGGGCGCATTGTATGCAGCCTGCAGTCCTGGCATACACGATCATTTTCCAGCGCTTCTCCGCACGGGCCCGTTTCATTCCCGGCACGTTTGGACCGAGTCGTTTTCGAGCTCGGAACGTCTATTTAACGACCGCTCTGGGAACCGCGTTGCTACAGTGAAAGTCCTTCTTTGTTTCTCTCACTCTCACCTTCTCTCCTTTTTTTACGGCGCCTACGTACAGTCGAACTTTTTTTTTCAACTCTCTTGGGAACTGTGCTCAGCCCGGGTCCCTCTCTTGATGGTCTCTAGCGTTTTTAGTTTCCGGACGCTCTTCGCACCGCCGCTACTAACCGGCTTTTGAAGTAGCAACAAAGACACAAAGTAAAAGAAAAATCCAATTGAATAGGGAATCGTGATGATCCCCCGGCCGTTTACTGCCGCTGCGCAGCGTGTCTGTTCTCGCTCGTACAGTTTAGTGTCCGTGGAGGAATGAAAAAGGGCTGCGCGGTGGAGCGCAGCGCGCGCGCGAACTGCGCCCGAATAACTTGAGCGGGGAAAGTGATGGGCGCACCTCTGTTCCCCGTTCGTCCTGTCGGATTTTTTTTGCATTCCCCCACCCCGCTATTCTTCATGTGGAATTGTTGAGGATGAGTTATGTACGCGACTTGCATATTCGGAGTGCCGTGCGCGGACTGCGAATGCGCGCTTTTTAATGTCGGCATTCGGATCGCAGGACGACTGTGGCGACGGAAGATGCTCTCTCTCTCTCTCTCTCTCTCTCTCCTCTCTCTCTCTCTCTCTCTCTCTCTCTCGCTCTCTCTCTCCTCTCTCTCTTCTCTCATCTCTCCTCTCTCTCATTCTCTCTCATTTCACGGGTGGTGTGGAGGGGGCTGTTGTGTGGAGAATGGGGAACGGGGGGGGGGGAGGGGGGGGTTGAAGGTGCTTGGTTCACACGACGGCCCAGAGCGGCAAGTTACTTTTTTTTTTTAGGAGCAGTGCGGCCTTTCCCCTCACACCCGTGGGAACGTCGTCGCTATGCTACGCCGCACACTGTCACAGGCTTGAAGCGCGATCGCGAAGGTTTCTTTCTGTCTTTCTTTTCCTTCTTCCCTTTTTCGCGGGGGTAGGTGCTGTTCGTGAAATGCGGCATGCCCTAGACGGAATGAGGATGCCCTATCTTGTCCTCACTCGGAAAGTTGCGCGCCTAGAAAATCATTGTGTAAGCCCGCTTATTAACTCCATTCGCCCTCCCCAACACTAGCTTTAATATATTGTCCCGTGACGTAGTGGGGGGCAATGCCCCACAGTAAATTGCAGTATTTACTACTTCTTTCTCTCGTCTGTGCTGCGCGGTTACTCTGAACGAACTCTCAAAGCAACTATTCAGGCGACGTCGACGCTGGAGCGCGAACAAGCAACGTTTGTTCTGTCTAGTATAATTTGTGCGGGTTTGTTTACTTGTTTTTCTCGCTTAGTTTTCTCCGCATCGTCGTTCATCAAACCGTGTCCCCATAGCGGATCCACGAGCGTATACGCCGAAGTAATTACTATTGTCAGCTTGGGAGAACACAGCGAAAGTACAGCTTGCGAATGTCGGCGCAGCGCGCTCATTCGGCGAAGGCGCACATCGATGCGCGTATTTTGATGGGAGCGCGGGCTGAGGCTCTTTTGCAACCTTCCTGTTTTCCCAACCAACGCGTGCGGCGGCAATTGTCACCCGTGGCTGTGCAGTCGCACCGACAACGTTGGCGTTATATCGTGTCCCTGGCACGGGTCGTCGTTGGCGAGATATGAATGCGTAGCTCGCCGATCTCCATCTCGCGGCGTTTCTCTTCGGCAGGTAGAACCTGTTCTTACAGACCTCGACACAACGCGTTGGCGTCAATCTTGGTACAGGGATTAATTTCACCTTCCCGGCTACAATCATGGTTCGTCGAACCAATCATCGACCCAGTCGTGGTTCGGCGAACCCTGTTAGGGCCGGCAGCTGCTTCTAACGCTTTCTTTCCTTCACGCGCATCATGGAACATTCGTGCAAAACCATGCGGTGCATTCGTTTCTCGTACCTGAAGGCTGGCGAGCGACGGTTTTTGATGCATCTGAAACTTTGTCGAGCCACCGAAGAGATTTATCCCCCTGCAACCTTTTCTCAAATCTCTTATGTCTTTATGGTATTTTGTTAAGAATCTTGTCAAAATACCTTACACTTCTAGATTGGACGATATTTACTAGCCTCTGTCTACGTAGGTAACCAGTATTTTCGCCTTCTACGTCTGGAATGAATGAATGATCGCTTGCCTGCTCGCTCGTCACCGATCCCGTGACTAGTGCTGGTGATCGTCAGTGTTCTATGATGTGCATACCCAGCTCTGAAATATAAACTTGGCAGTATTTCAAGTTCTCAGCGGCTTTTACGTCCGCCTGCCAAACAGCTGTCGGGGTCGACATTCCCCCCATAGACAGACGGTGAGTCACTGGGTGAGGAATGTGGGGGGAAGAGGCGTTGAGTTTGATGCATGGCTGTCTCAATTTTCATGTGCACCCTGGGCCCCCCGGTTCGACAGCTACTGCGAGGAACGGAAAGTTAGCAAAGCTTGGCAGTGGGCTAGGCTAGTTCTATATGAACGAAAATTGCTCGGCTTTCAGATCCGAGTTTTAATTTGACGTACCAAGAAAACAACTCTTCGACGACGTCGGAACACTCCCGGTGCGAAACCGTTGCACCTTTTTACACGTATTTTACACCTGTTTACACCTGTTTGAATGCACCTATAGCTGCTAGGGGTCGCGCACTTACTTGAAGGTTTTGTGTGCTGGAGTACAGTGCTGTGTTCTCTCGAAAACATTATTTTATTTTAATTACTGCGGGACTTTTTCCCCCTCTTTGCGCTGCCTTTGTAGGATGTGGCCTCCAACATGCGGCCTGGCGGGCCTATGTGGGGGCTGATTCATGTAGCGCAGGGAACACAATTACAAACACCTCGACTCCCGCGGAGGCTTTTCCTTTGACTTCTTGAGCGATGAGCTTCGGTGTTCGAACGGGAGCTTTATTGTTTCGCTCGACGTGGCTGTGATGTATCGTGGGCACCGACCTTTAGCGGGGGGAACGGAGGAACGACTTGGTTGAGTAACTACAGCTAGCTATAGGTTTCTTCGGCAGCGTGTGAAAAGGCGATCCGTCGTTGTTACTGTGCTGGAAAATTCGCATAACTGCGCGAGCTGTTCCCTGGCTAGTAATTGACCGGGGTATAGAGGTCCGGAAAGTCGAAACTGCTGGCATCCGTTTTCATCTCGTCTTCAACGTAGTGAGGTGGTAGTGGTAGTAATGGTAGTGGTGGTAGTATTTGTAGGTATATAGTAGGTAGATCATAGAAGGAACAATATCGAAGGATGATATAGGAACATTGTTTATGCATACCTTCGCGTGGTTACTCCTTCTATGTATGTATAGAAGGAGTAACTTGAGGAAACTTAGGCGAAGGTGGATCTTAGGCAATGGAACGGAGGCGGATGAACATGGACGGATGAGCACATGAAAAAAGCAGAAAGAAGCTAGAAGGAATATAGAAGCAATAGAAGCATATATAAGGAATCTTAGGCGATGTAAGATAGGCGGATGAACTTGGACCGGATGAGCAGTGAGAAAAGAAGGTATAAAGAAGCTAGAAGGAATATAGAAGAGAAAAAAAGGGAGATAGGGAGAGGGAATGCTCTTTTTTTTTTTTTTTTTCATCTAGGCTTATCTTGTTGAGAAGCGTTCGATTACAACGCTGTCTCGTCTCGCCGATGACTCCAGTGCAGCAACTCGAACCAATTCCCGTAGAAGTCAAAAGCAGGGGCGTTAGTAGTAGCACCTGTACGCAAGACATGTAGGGCGGAGGGCTGGCAGGCAGCTGCGCGTGTGTGTTCCGTCCGCAGAGCCCTGGCTTCAACCCGTCCGCCGAAGCCATTGTTTCGTCCACCCGCGGCGCGTGACAGTTTGTCGGCTGTATGCTTGCAATCAGCAGTGGCGTCTGCGATGTATGCGCTCGCCGCGGCAGAGGCTTACAGCCAGGTCAAGTGGATCCGCTCCTGCATGTCGCGGCCTGTACACGGGTGTCACCGGCGTCCTATAGAGTTTTCTGGGTCGGGGATGCTGATCGCTACGCTGTTGCGCAGGTGTCAGCGCTTTCTATAGCTGCATTAAGTACTCGTGACCCTCACAGTGTCGCGTTCCGAGACTCCGCCGTAATGAGGGAATACGCGGATGACAGGCTACCATGATTTGAAGCGCACAAAAAACGCGGACGAAGAAACAGAGTAGACGAGACAGGCGCTAATTTCTCGTCTATACTCTGTTTCTTCGTCCGTGTTTTTTGTAGCGCTTCAAATCGTGGCACATTCACCAACTAGCCCAGTAAGAAGTTCCTCTCAGCGAATGACAGGTCTTCGACGCGGACAGACTAGGTATTGAATTTGAGATGCAAAACCTCCGGTGTATTTAGTTTTGATAAGCGCTTGCCTTCTACCTTGCAGTGCGCGTACTTGTATAGATGTGGCGCATATATGTATGCTTGAACAAGACGGGCGAAATGAGCTTTAGTGGGTTTTGTAGCGAATTTTCTTGTCTGGAATGTTCTAAACCTAAGGCGTATATTTCGCCATTCTTAATTGTACGGGACTCGTCGGCGACAAATTGTACGGTGCAGTTGAGACTGCTCACATTGCACGGGGCGATCGTGCGAAATTTGATGTTAAGGTTAGTAGTGACAATGACCTTTTGAAGTCTGTGCAATTTTCTATTCAATTACTTCACGCAGGCACACGTTGAAGGTCCTTCGCTGGTGTAAATTCGCATCCCTTCACTACAGCCTTCCTCACAGCCTAGGTGGGGTCGTACGACTCGTAAAGCCCCAAATGTGGACCTGTTTAACGGGGAATGTGGACGATTTTCTTTCGGACACGAGCAGGTTCGAGCATCAAACATTGACTTTCTAAAATAAATAAATAAATAAAAGAGCTAAACTAAGAAGCGTTCTTCGAATAAACTTTGTTACAGAAAGCGAACGGAAAAGTGACGCGGGGCTAGGAAAGCTGGGGTCTCTTTTCGTGTCTACTGACGTTTTCAGGTTGATGTGGCTCTTCGAAAGCTAGAACGAATGTCACAGCTCTGTAAGCCAATTTAGCGGAAGTCAATCTTTAATAACGCCGGAAATTTGAACGCGGTATAGTCGCACATTGGAGGCGACGAGCGCAGCACACGAAATGAAAGCTCTGCGACGTCGTTTGAACTTCGTCGGTCTCTTGTTAAGACGAGTACGTAATTACGCCGCCTCGCAACTACATGCGCTGTTTTTTTTTTTTTTTTTTTTTTTCGTTTGTCGCGGCTCAGAAGACAGGAGGGAGCAGACAAAAGAGGGGGCGGATGCTCGGGCTAATTGCCAACTCCGTGTCAACGCTGCCTAAACGAGAAGGCCACACAGTTACGCCGAAACGTCTTATATCCTCACTGCGTAAGTGGCAGGGGCGCGCTTTAGTTCGACGTGTTCGTGATTACGTTTGGTGAGGTCTTCACTTTTGTACCTTCCTAGTAACGTCAACTGTGACTACCTGGTGAGGCCTTCTTGCGTAGGTGGTGTTGGAAGCGCCGCTATTTACGGCTACTGTCTTGCTGCCCTGTAGCGTGTCCGCCCGTGGCTTGCTTGCTTGCGTGCGTGCAAGGTTTCGTGTTTTGACGGCGAGAAAATGAACGGGCGGAAGGCCTTTTACGAGGAAAGGTAGCAGCGACCTTGTGTCCTTACAAGCGCGATTTTTTTTCGCAGCTGCCATATCGTTCGTGTCGTCGCGGCGTTGTCGCCTGTACCGTCCGTTTATTTTTCCTTGCTTCGGGGTAGGCAAGGTTGGCGTCACCTTCAGGCACCAGCTTCTATGTGTTCTCGTTCCATTAATTTCGTCACGTTCTTTCTAAGGAATTAAAAGAATGCAGTTTGTGTGAAAGCTTTAAGTAGGATGTCGTTGCCGATGAAATTCGATGGAGGAATGTGATCACTTTTTCTTTGTCGCTTTTCAAAGTACGGTAGACTCGCGATAATTCAAACTCGAAGAGGCCCCAGGATTTTGACTCAAAGCAGTGGTGAAATTCAAAACAATGACTCGTTATATGACTCAAAACAGTGACTCATTATATGACTCAAAACAATGACTCAAAGCAATAAGTACGACCCAGAGCAACACAGAGCGCAAACTCGAAAGACAGGTCACGTGATTCGGCGCGTGCGGAGTCGGCCGAGGGTCACGCGGGTCATTTTCGTACATGCTGCGCCTGCCCCGCCTGCTGGCTTGTTTGTTTTAAAGACGATAGTCTTTCTTGGGCTACTTAAACGCAGAAATTGTGGTCGGTCGGTATGTCTGTTTGCCTGGCTGTGAAGGTGGGTTTATTTGTCCATCGAAGCAGATACATAACATGCCTCGATGGAACTACGCATCGGGTAACAAATATACATTACAAAAGGGAAACACACAGAAAAACAACAATCCAGAAGTGGCTGCCGCTGGCCTACACACAAGTTGTAACATTTTGTACCACGCAGGGTACAACATAACAGAGTAGAAAGTCGAGTTGTTGGCAAACGCGAACAGTAGTTTCAGGATCGAAACACCGCGAATGTGGGTAGAAGTGCTACAGTCTTACATAGTTACAGATACACTGTCTGTCTGTAGCTTCATTCAGCCAGCCGGCCAAAGTGAAACAGAAGTTGCATTATAAGTGTATATACCCACACAAATCTAAACGTCTAAGACCGGTGGCAATGTTCGTAACTTGTCCAACATTGTTGAACAAGAACAAGACAGTACGCCAATGTAAGGCGGAAAATTAATACATAAGTGATATTTGCAGTGTTGCTTTATTGAAATTCACGGATGCTTGATTTTTGTGATAGAAAATGAAATACTACATCCACTGCAGAGAAAAGCATGCACTCCGTCGCCTGCTGTCGCCCGCGCCACTATAGCTTCTGGCGGCATTTTAAGAAATCAAACGGCAGCAGTTACGAAAGGCTCCACGTTCTGCTTGGAACGCACGTGGAGAAGGGCAACGTGGTTCTATAAACGTTAGAGTAGGGCGCCTCGATTCACGCGCGTCTTCGCCGTACGGCAGCGCTAGCATCGAAGCACCCGGCCTGGAGCAGTGGAACGCCGGTAAATTTAAATAGGCTTGAGCCAACCTCCAGCGTGTTTACCTTGGGAGGAGCGCGACCGGAGAGGAACCGCACGAAAAGTGAGCGGGAAAGCGAAGGGAGGCATTTACTTAGCAAATGTCTATCGTCTTCCGTCGGCATTCACAACGAAAGGAGCAGATACCCGGCCATTTATTTTTCTTCCTCAATCCACACGTGGTTGTTGGCGGTTTCGCTGTGGCACGTGTATGCAGGTAATCGGCTTTGTGACTGTTAAGGATATTAAGGGTGCGAATGTGGCGCTAGAGGCGACAAATGCGGCAGATATTTTTCGTCAAGGACGAGCAAAAAGTACGGATTACCCGAATTTACTCAGTGGAGCAGTTTGAATTAAGCGGCTTTAAAATACGCCGAAAACATAGTGGGTCAACCAAAATTTTGACACTTGTTTGAATTAACCGAAAGTTTGAATTATCCGAGTTTGTATTATCGGAGCCTACTGTACTTGGCCTCCGTGCTCTTTGTCAGAACAGGACATCCGCGTTTCGTCTTCACAGCATCGCGGTCTACGTCAATGCTTGCGCATGAGTGGGTGCGCCGGAACGGATAGGCGTGTTTCCTTTCTTTTTCTTTTTTTCGCCAAAGCGCCCGTTGTTTTATCGTGAACGTCTGAGTATAAGGCCGGTGTGTCGCGCTGTGAAGCAAGTTCCGGAGACCCTGTTCCGTGTTTCTCTCTCCTGTCTTGTCTCCCCGCCGTAAACCTCTTCCCTCTCGCAATCCGCGCCTTGTCGTCACAGTGGCACCGCGCGTCGCTGCAGCTCGAAGGAGTGTGTGGTTCCGTTCCCCTCCCTACTGCATATGGTATGAGAGATCGAGAAAAAGGGTTCGCATTAGTCTCGTTTGGATGCTTGAACACATCTCGGAACGTATATGTATACCTACATAGAGGCCCTCCTCTGAAGCCCGCATCGCACAGATCCCCGAGTACGGCGTTTCCTACATCTGAGCTAGCGTTTTTACATCGCGGTTTTTTTTTTTTTGCGTTAAACACCTTCATCTAGTCTAATTGATTCCTGCTTTGAATTTCACTCCCCTCACACCATATAGGAATACCTCCTATCTGTAACGCATCTCTCCCAATACTTTTTTCTTGTTGACTGTGAAGCTGTTTAGCAAATTGTAATTTTTCGTGTCCGCAGTTAAAAATACCAAGAAATTGCTGAGTGCGCGCACGTGAGCGCGGGCCTCGCGGAGACCGCCCAGCGTCCCCTGCGCACGTTTGTCAAGCCAAGCTACTCACTTGGGGAGATTGGCCAAGACTGCGGCGACCGCCCCGCCGTTAAAAAACAAAGAAAAGGCCGAGCTCTCGTGTATGCGGGCCTCGTGGCGACCGCCCAGCGTCCCTCGCGCACGTTTGTCAAGCCAAGCACACCCACTGGGGGAGTGGCCAAGTGGCCCCCCCCAAAAAAAACTCCATCGTTCGCCGTAATCGTGGCAACACTTGCTCGGAACGAGAAAGACACGTCATAGCGTACGCCCCTCCAAGGTGATGTCCAATGATTATCACTTCCAAAAAAATGAAGGAAGCGCAGACTTGTATGGAGTGAAGGGCGTTGCGGCAGTGAAGAGGCAAATCGGCTACAATCGTTGACTTAAACATTCGTGATGGTCGTGAAGGTTGCGTACAGCTTTGCTACCTGCAAGTCTTACGTGTTAGTGTGAGCTTCCTTCGTTTTTTTTTTTTTTTTTTTTTTTTTTTTTGAAGCGTGGCGACGTTTAAAGGGGAAACTGGTTGATTGAAAAACCTCTTTAGCACTCAGTATTAAGCGTTCTTAGTCTCCCGGACGTCTTCGCGGTCGTGAGAGTCGTTATTCAAGACTAGACTGGACGTCCAACCGGCGTAGCTCGCGGCTCGCGGCGCTTTCTGACGTAACACCTGTCACACTGCTGTTGACCTTGCATTGTTGGTGCGAGGCCTGTTAGCGCCGATGTATAAGGCTCTTCTTCTGCTTAACGAGAGATAGAGAGAGAGAGCATGGAGCGTCGTGGCGCGGCGTGAATCGTAAGCTGCACGTGCACGTATGTGCACTTCCTTGTGCGCTGCCCCTGGGGCGCACCTTTCGTCCTTGGACGGGGACAGAGCACGCTTTGTGGAGCTGCCTTGTGAAGGCCCCGTGGAGTGTATAATGGGCGCTTCAATGTGCCAACAGGGGATAACTGTCCGGGTGCGCGCTCGGCCGAGCACGGTACCGCCGAGAAAGAAGCGACGACGGTTGCGTCACTCCACCCTAAGGCGCTGGCGCGTGACGTCTTTCTCGCTTCCTTGTCCCGAGGGGGCGTCTGCTTCGCTGGATGAAAGCTCAGAGCGGTTTTATCACGTGCCTCAAGCCCTTGTCTGCGGCCTCCGGAGGCCTCAAATGACCCATGCCTGCCCAGGAATCTAGATTTCGTATTGGCGGTTGTGGGACAGCCAATGACAGCTAACTGGATAATGAAAAAAAAAAAAAAAATGGAAAAAAGGGTGGGACAGCCAATGACAGTATAAATGGATAATGAAAAAAGAAGTGACAAAAAATCCCGGGCCATCTCTACTAACGTGATACCTGGGGAGGGGCGAAGCATGCAGTGTATAAGTGTATTCTTGGAGCCTTGGCGTTTTTGCCAACGGAGATGAAACCGTTGTGGGGTAGAGGTATACAACCTTGCTGTAAAAGTCTCTTGTCTTTGAAGCACGAAGCTCTCTAGCGCGAGGCGTAAACGAGTGTCTTGGTGTTTTAGTACCGTGACTACATGAGACGACGATTACGGCGACGACGACGACGACAGGAGACGCCAACAGCCGCAATCCTTAAGGGGATTCGCCCCTAAAAAAGCAGGCTCATGCGGTGTGAGGGTGTTCACTTCGTGGGATTAACTTAAATCCTAATACACTCAATTGGCCGACACTCCGAGTTGTGGGGACGTGAACTAATACCTCGTTAACTCGAACTCGCATATCTCGAAAAATCGGCTAAGTCGAAATTTTCCGCGGCACCGAACCATTTCCTATACGTCCAATGTATTTGTTGCCCTTTATTTCGAAGTATTTTTGGGCCAAACTGCGGATATCTTGAAATCTTGTCTGAGAGTGGAACGAAAATTTCGCCTCCGCGGACCGTTTCACAAGCTTCGCGCGATGCTGCCGCGCCTAAGTCGCTGGATTTTTTTCTCGTTTAGCCGCGCGCTACCATTATAGCGACGCCCCGTTTTCCCCCGAACGTGAAGTCTGAGCCTAGAGGCATATCAACTTCGTCAAGTAACCCTGTGGCACGTCATGTGACCGTAGAGACATGCGCAGAGGCACGCAGAGGCAGGCCCTGCAGTAGCTCGCTTGGCGGAGTTTGTCTCGTTCGCTTATTAGTAGCGCCTTCTTTCTTTTTTTTTTTTTTTTTCAAAGAACTCGATATTTCTTGGCAATTCGCGCAACTTTCTTATCTCAAAAATCCGCTTATCTCGAAATATCTCCCGGTTTTTACTACTTCGAGTTAACAAGGTATTACTTAAATGCGTTGATCTCTAAGGGCAAGGGCGTAGGGTGGTTTTGTTTGCCCGGCACCAGATGACTCCCCTCATCTGTCTAGATACTCATTTGCCTCGCTCAAGCCCAGAGTGTAGCTGCGCGCTCTGATCGTTCCGGCGGCGGTTTTCTCACAGCAGATGACCCTGAAGCTGTATCTATAGCAGCGGCATTTAGTAGTGCCGTTGTTCGTTTAAATCGTGACAAAGTTTACAACCCGCGAGCAAGTTCTTGTTTTTCTTGTGGACTTCGTAACCACTCGCGAAATCTGGGGTAAAACCCGCGATTTTAAAACTCCATTAACGTCGCGAAGGAGTTCCGTCGCCGAAGGGTAGTTGGGCAGGTGAACCCCGATTTTACGAATTGTTTAAATTAACGAACAAAATCGTATCCCCCTCGCGGTTGCTCACCGGCTTAAAGCGTACTCGATTTCAAGAATTTTCTTGCATAACGAAATGATGTTCCAGGAACGCAAGCTGGGCCTGGACGAAATTTCGTGCGAATATGCGAATAAAGGCGTGTGTACTGTCAATTGAAATGTTCATCTGTTATTCCCTTTTGTGAGCTATTTAGGCATCGGCTTTATTTGAAAATGCATGAACATTTCTGCGGACCTGACGAAGAAACGCGTCCCCACTTCTCTAAACCTTGATGTTTCATACTTTCGCCGCTTGGGGCAATGTTATCAATAAAGTGCACTATGGCCTTTTCACGCTTGACGTCACAACGGATTCTTTATACTGCTTTCGAAAAGGTGACTTTCTAGCAATGCCTTTGTTCTTAGTAGTGAAGCCAACTCTAGAAGGGGTTTGGTGTATAGGGGTTCGTGAGGTCTTGAGGAGGTGTTTTAGGGGCTGGGGTGTTGGCGTCACCTGTCGTCGTCGTAATCGTCGTCTCTTGTAGTCACGGTACTAAAACACCGAGAAACTAAAAAAAAAAAACACCGGGACACACGTTTACGCCTTGCGCTGGAGCGCTTACGCCTCGCGGTGGACAGCTTTGTGGTTCAAAGACAAGAGACTTTTACAGCAAAGCTGTATACCTCTACCCCCCAACGGTTTCATTTCCGTTGGCAAAAACGCCAAGAATACACCTAATCTGTAAGGCCCCAGGCCCTAGGGTGTTCATATTTTCCGATAAGGCCTTCTATATTTGCTGTGAAGAAATGCCTTCCCAGCGAAGGCCTATTTGTAGTAGTGAAGCCGACTTTAAGAAGCCCGGTATCATCGCCTGAGAGGCGATGCCTGTATATAGATTCTTCACCAGGTCAAAGGGGCCCATCCTACTTCTGTATGAAACAGTGTACATCGCGCCTGAGAAAATCTTTTTCCAGCAATGCACGTGTGCGTAGTAGTGAAACCGACTTCAAAGGGGCTCTGTCTATAGCAGAGCAAGCATTTTTCTCATCTGGGCTGAAGGTGTCCACTCAGGCTTAAATAATTGACGGGTCGCCGTGGGCACGGCGAAGGGAGTTTTTCCACGCGTAAAATAATAACGCAGGGTCTGCCATATCGACGTGCCTTGCAAGCAGAACGGGCGGCTTCAGAATCGATGGCGGAATTGCAGGAACGTGACGCCGTCTGGCGGGACCGATTGCGCAGAAGGGGATTGTTGCTGCCGTCGGGGATGAAGAAATCGGAGCTCGACTGCGCTATTCTAGAAGAACACTTTCGTCCCCGTGGCTGTTTGTTCTGCGCTTCCAGCTCACCTTGAAACATGAACTTTTAAGAACCGAGAGTGACTTTCTGCGAACATGAAGAAAAAAGAGAAGAAAGTCGCGCGTATCGGATATCTTCCTAATGTTACATATGCATCGCTCTTTTTGTCAGAGCAAATCACATACATGGCACAAAGGGCTAGAATGATGTCTAAGCGGCATTTCGCAGTTGTCGGATGTCCGAGCGACGTTTTCTTTTGTGCGTCCGGTTTCGCAAACGCGGTTTCGGATCTCAGAGCGTTTAGGTATCAGAGCAATCATTTGTGACTTAAAAAAGAAAAGAAAAAAACATGTGCATTTGCATTTTGTAGGAATCGCTCTTTTGAGTCTCGTTGCTGTCCAGGATGAGTTGCGTATTCTCGACAGGCTAAACTTTGTGAATGTGTTTGGCTGGCAGGCTACTGGTTCATTCCTAAGCGGCACAAGGACGATACTTTAACAACATGGCACATGTTTTAGGGCGCAGCCTCTTGTCGCCCGTCTCTGGGCTGAGCCGCGTCGCCGTCGTCGTGACCGAGCGAACGATGGGAAGACCAACGAGTGAAAGAAAAGCGAACGGGGAAAGACTGACGAGTGAAAGAAAGCAAAGGAGGGAGAGTGTCGCGAAATTGGGAGGGGAGGGCGGTTCGCCGTGGCGGCACGAGCCAGCGCTCTCCGAAAGTGTGCGGTGGGGGAGGGGAGGGGGCAGTTTGCTGTGCCCGCACGGGGCACTCGACGGCGCAACGCTTGGCGAAGACGTGAGGGGGGCGTGCGCGTTTCTATGATGTGCGTACGCTTAGGACGCAGTTCGCGGTCCCTTCCCGAGACTCACTTCGCGCCGCCGATGCAGAGGCCCATCATCGCTGCCGTCGAGAGAACAAACGAGTGAGTGCTTGCTGCCTACGCGCACTGCTCCTGCGCCCAAATATCGCATTAGGGAGTATCGTAATCGCCAGCCATTTTTTCGTTAAGCGCGCTATTACTTAGCCATCAGGTGATTTGGCTCTGCTTTGCTTTTTTGTTTTTTTTTGTTTGCTCGGCCATGCATACCGCTAACCGCTTAGCGTTTCGCGTCTTGTCTAGGGTCGCACTGCCAAATGACTTCTGACAGTACACGAAATAAAATGAATTGCTTACTTGGTGAATCGTATTAGCCTCGTTTCATGAACAATCAACGAATGTCAATGCAATTGAACTGATCTCGGTGGTATGACAATTTGTATTTCACATACTTGAAGAATCCTTTTTTGTTGCTTTTGCTTGCCTCGTGCTGGTAGTGGGAGAGGCTTTCCGTGGTTCATTTGAGAGAGTAGGGTCGGGGGCTTTTGCCATGTTCGGTTAGGACTGTTATTACGCGGCTCCGGCTATTGTCATTTCTTTGGTTGTGAGAATAATAAGGAATATGATGGACGGGGGTACTGCGAGTGTGTACATCTGTCGCATGTTACCGTCATGTTCAGAATGGCGCAGGAAGGGCCTTGAATATTGCGAGCTCGGTCTGATCTGTCGTCTAAGCTTTATTGAAGCCGCTCTCATTTGTTCAGTAAACTCTCGTTACAACGAAACCCGTTCGAAGTTTTTTTTTTTTTTCGAGTACATATAACGAAGTGCCTCCTGTAACGAAATCTTTCTTTTCCCGAGCACTTCGTTGTAATGAAACGAACTCGAAGGGGCCGTTAAAATTTATTTGTAATATCAGAAATTCGTCACAAGCGGAATTTTTTTTCATTGTGGACGTTAGAAGAGAGCAAAAGTGTTATTCGTCCTAACCACAGAGTTCGCCTTAACCGGAGTCTACTGTATTTACAACCCGGCCCGCGTACGAAGCCTTCAACCGTACGCGTACTCAGCTGCTGTCCCGGCCGCGAGGGACCGAATACTTCGCCTCTCTGCTCGTACGCACAACGAAGGGGGCCGCCTTAGGTCGACCTCAATTCTTGCGCTGCCTGTCGAACTAAAGGGAGAGCTGCTGCGAAAGCAAAAAACTTGAAAGCTGCCCCGTGCCGCTCGTGTACACCCGAGCCCTGTCGCTGCCCGGCGCTGTGGAAACGTCAAACTGGCAGGCAGCTTGAGAAGGAAGGACGCTTCGGAGCTTCGGCAGAAACGGAGCGTGCGTCGTGTCAACATCCTCTAGATAAGAGAGGACGAGACCCCTTCCTCTGTGTCATCCCAGTGCGACTGATGACGGGCCGTCAGTTCTTCCTCAGTGTCTAGAGAACAAAATCGTGATGGGAAAGGAATGGCGGGTGCACTTGTTGAAAGGAGGGTGCATTGGTGGTGTCGATGTGCAGGCCTTTCTTGTACCTCGGGGGTGTTGACCGTGTCGCGCGCCGTCCTCCTCTTGCGTCCGCAGGAGCGGAGCGCCAGCGCAGCACCGGTCTTTTGGCCAGTTTTCCTTGATCTTTAACACGGCGCTGCCCCCGAGGTGAGAGGAGGAAAGAGGGGGAATTAACGCGAAAAGAGGGAAATGAGAATCCAGGCCGCCTCCGGGGAGAACGCTTCTCCGTCAGCTGAGAGGGACTACGGAGAAACCATGTGACGGCGTCCGCAGCAACTTTTTTTATCTTCTTCAGATGACTCGTTGATTTCTGCGTGACTCCGCACACCCACTTTCAGAGCACAAATAAGTGGCGTCTTCAGCTGTCGAAATAAATTCACACGCACGTACAGGTGTGATCAAAAGTATCTAGAACACGGTCTGGTTACTTTACAGGAATTATTTTCTTCCTGAAACTGCCTGGCTGCATTGGTGTGCGTCTAAAGGAGTCCTCCATAAGAGCAAAAGCTTCCTGTAAACCGGTAATGGATGTCATAAAGCCAGTAAGAGAAACATTTTCGGATATTCACAAATCCAAGTCCCAGTTACTTACGACGGCACCTGTACACACACACGCACACTGATAGTTTATTTACCTTGTTAATTTTGCTTTATTGTGCGACCTTGTTCCGGACGAGCGGTTGTAGTGAGTGAGTTTAACGACCGCTAAACACGTCGATTGCTCACAAGCGGAACGTTGGGAATGGGGAGAGGAGCCGGAAGGGCCATTTTGTACGGTCGACTCTGTTGCGCTTTACTTGCTAACGAAGCAAACTGAAACTACCCGCCTTTCGACAACATCGTCGTCCATAACTGAAGGCTTAACTCGCTAACACAGACCCTTCCGCTGTTCCAATCCAAAAGTGGCCCGATTCCTTGATGGTAATCTAAGTCGTAACAAGCAACCTGAAAGCTAAAGGAGATATATAGAATAGGGGCATCGAGGCAGTGCTGGCAAGTGGAACTAACGTAGCAATTTAAAGACGACTCCTCCCTAAACGTATTGTTAATCTTGACGTCATAAACAGCGGTGGGAGCGAACGTGCTCCTGTACTTCCCAGAGGCCGTATTGTTTTTGTCGATTCGGTAGTCCGGGTAAACCGTAACAGGGGAGTGAGATGTTCAGCAAAGCTTTCTCGTCTAATACAAGCCTATAACGAAGCTCTTCTAGAGGCCCCTCTTTCGGACTTAAGTTGTCGGAGCATCAGAACGCCGCAAAGCTGTTACGGCGGTCCAGGCTTCGTACATAGAGACAACATCGGAGGTCTACCGTGGCCCGTGGCAGCAGCAATAACCCTTGACCCGTTGATTCTTATGATCAGAGGACCGAGGGCAGGCCGCCGCTCCGGCGGTTTCGTAACGAGAAACGTTTGGCGGCTCTCTTTTAACGAGTCTGACCTCGGCCCATGGCGGGGTGCCTCGCCCCCTCCTCTTGCAAGGGTTTTCTCTCATGGCTTGTTTGACGGCTCGATTGGCTTCCGCTGTCGTCTCTTCCTGCTTCGCTCGCCGGAATGCCGCGCCCCACGATGTTTACCAAAGGGGATGGGATAGAAATCACCATCACCGTCATCGCCACCACCACTATCTTTTTTCTTCTCTTCTTCTTCTTTCTTCTTCTTCTTCTTCTTCTTCTTCTTCTTCTTCTTCTTTCTTCTTTTCTTCCTTTCTCTCTCTCTCCTTCTCCTCTCTCCTAGCGCCCGACGATATTTGCCTGAGGGGATGGGAAAAAATCATAACCACCACCGTCATCGCCAGCACCATAACCACCACCACCGTTTCTTCTTCTTCTTCTTCTTCTTCTCTTCTTCTTCTTCTCTTCTTCTTCTCTTCTCTCTTTATCTATTATTTTATTATTTTATTATTTTATTATTTATTATTATATTATTATTCAGCCTACTTCATGTCGACTGCACGATGAAGGCCTCTCCCAATTTATTTCGAACTGCCCTTATCCTGAGCTGTCCGAATAAATTCTCTGCCGCCGAATTTTCTTGGAGCTGTCGGTTTTATTCTACTTCTTGTTCCGTCTCTCCATATCCACTCCGTTACACTAGCGGTCTAGCGGTCGTCAGTTCTCCGCTTTACATGCCCAGCCAAAGTCAATTTGTTTTTTGTTAATTCGAGCTGGGATATCGTCCACTTTAGTTTGCTCCCGAATCCAAGACGCTCGCTTGCTATCTCTAAGCATTACTCCTATAATCCTTCTTTCCATGGCACGTTGGGTTGACCTATAGGCTTGCTGTTTTTTCAAGATTCTCGGTAAGTCCCCAAGTTCGTGCACCTTTTCGCCCGGAGTGCGCATTGGCTGTGTACTTTCCTTTTGAGTGATAGAGGTAGCTTACTGTTCATTGCTACAGAGTGTCTGCCAAAAAAAAAAAACGAATTTACGATTTATTCTGTGGAAACGACTTAATTTTGTACTTTTCAAAAGTCTTCCTCTTAATTTTATCGAGGACCTGGACACCGGAAGTCCCATTACGTCGAACATTTAGAGCGGGAATAATCTCTGTGTGCGCGAAATTAAAACAAATTTTTTTTCTTCTCTTCCCGCGTTTCTTTTTGGTGATTTTCTGGGCGCTTACCGTATTAAAGATTCTCGCAGAGTCCGAAATATTCGTTTCCTGAAAAGTCCAAAACCTCGCATTCTAAAACACTCAATCCCTAATGCCTTGGAAAACTTCAAAACCTCGCAAAAACCCGGGGCTTCGCGTCGAAGGAGAGGTCAGAAGGCTTTCTTTATCCTCAATGCTTCGTGCGCTACGCATTTTTCTAAGAATCGGAATTTCTTAAGTGCTTTTCAAAGCTCTGTACCGACAGCGCGCACCCGCACCGAGTAAAATAAACCAAAACTGGAAGCAGGGGAGCGTCTCGCGAAGAGTAATTCCGTGCCTAAATATCGTCGCCACTTTCTTTGTGCGCTATGCAGCGCTAAAGTTTCGCCGATGGCTGCTTCTTCTTGTCACTCAGCCTTTGCCGTTTTATTGCATGCGAGCGCCTATCGTGGAGGTCGGGCGCGATACCAACTTTATCTGGTTTTACTTTATTTTTCCCGCCAGGTCCCGGCGGATTACGTTCTAGCTCGTATCGCTCATCTTGGTGTTCTTTTTGTGCCAACGTCACTCTTAATTCCTTTCCTCGCCGTCCATTGAGCGAGCGGGCAAGCAGCCGAGATTTTTTTATCTCCCTCCGAGCCCCGGAGCTTCTTTCTACGTGACTGAGCTGCCCCTCCTTGACTTCGCTTTTCTCCGTCGGCAATGTGCCGCCATTTTTTTTTTTTTTTTTCCTTTTTTGCCTTACCCTCGTCGTTCGTCCTTGCCGTTCGTCTTCCGCCGCATCGTCGTGGCCTTTAAAACTGTTGCTCGAGATAGAGTGCCCCGACGTGCTTGCCTCGATGCTGGGCCTTTTTTTTTTTTTTTTTAACCCCTGTGGACCACCTCGTCGCTTTCCTCTGTCAACTTCTTGCTAGACAGTGTTCGCCGGATAGTGGCCTGTGTTTGCGAACGGTATCTTTCGACGTGGGTGGCGCAACAAGCGCTATTAGCAGCTAGGGTAGAGGACGAACTTGGATGTTTCCAATTGTTGCTTATATCGAACAGTTGCTTATATCGATCAGTGAACCGCTTTGAATGGGTGTTCTGTGGGTGAATATTTCGGCTTATGTGACTGTCGATGTGATGCGATAGGCTTTCTTCCTGTTGTGCGACAGTGCCACATTTCTGTTGAGCTGAATTCGCTTCACCCATCTCTTCCGCGTCCACATTTTCGTTTAGAAGGCCAGATTACCGCTCCCTTATCTCCGGTTCCTCCCATTACCACACTGTGACACATGGACTCGCCAAGCCTGACGAAGCAGTTCCACGCCGCATTATACTGGATGTCGCTTACTTGAGGCACTTCCGGCTGCAACTGGTCACTTCCTCGCTATACACACTTCGTGACGTAGGTGAGGAGGTAGACAACTTGAGACGTGAATGTGCGAGATTCTCAGTGTCTTCTGGTTTTCGCAGTGTCCTTGGGCTAGTCGCTCACAGCGAGATCGGAACTAAGTGACGTGCCGGGTACCCGTTCCGCTCAGAGCGCATCCCGTACAACCGAAGCTCTGTTGACTTTCCTGCATTGCACATGACTTTGGTGATGTCTGTAGATAATTCTGCGCATGCGAGCATCATCATCATCGTCATCATCATATTTCTGCGCGACGGCAGAAGAAATGCGGCGAACCATGGTAGATGGTGGTGAAGCGGAGTATTCACAAGGGCTGTGCGCCACCCTTCGTCATGGTCGTTTGTGAATGTCCATGGCGCGAAGCGCCACTGTCCGCTTCTTTCGGAATCTTCCTTATACCTGTGCTACACGAGCGTTTGGAAGGACATTTCAGTCGAATGACCTTCGAAATTTCAAATGTCATTCTAACTGGAAGGAGTTCTGTCGATCTACACGACCATTCTGAAAGGCAGTTGGAAGTTTCCGCGTTCCCCCGCCATGTTTTGGTGTCGCCACTGCTGCCATGTTTCGTTCTTGGCGAGAATTTAATTTTAGAGTTAAAATGGGCAAAAAAGCACTTCTTAGTAATCAAATTGATAAAGATATACAATCGCGCACAAAACATGCACAAGGCAGCCAGTTTCCTTTTGTCTTTTTTTCGCACCGCCGGTGTTGAGAGTACCAAGTTACCTCGTAATCGTGGAGCGAGTGACAGAGAACAGAAAACAAGTGAAGAATTATGAAGATCTTGCACTTCAAACACCAAGTTTTACTCGTAAATAATTGTTTTTGTTATTACGGCTTGCAGAAACTGAGCCCGAGGGTACGACCGTTCGTGTTTCAAAGGCCTTTGAGACTCTCAAAGGTCAGTTGCCGTGCTCCTTTGACTAAAATGCCACTTTAACCAAATGCCTTTGAAAAACGTCGTGTAACAGCGCAAAGGTGTCATTTGAGTCAAATGACAATCGACTCGAAGGCCTTCGAAAAGCTAGTGTAGCACGGTTATTAGTCGGACCGATGGCGTCCTGTAAAAAAAACTGATGCATTTCCCCGTAGACCGCCCAAAAGTTGTGATAAGATCTCCGGACACACAGCGCGTGCGTGAAACCAGGCTTCCATTGTGTCAGCACGGTTTCTTGAAAATGGCTAAAAGGAAACGGTTTTCTTGATAAGACAAAAAACTCCCACCTCCCCTCGCGGGAACCCCTGTGTAGATGCGACGCATAGGAGGTTCACGTTGCAGCGTTGGGCAGCGGAGGAACGGCGCCCGAACGATGGAGCGGAGCGGCGCAGGCACCGCGTTTTATAGCGCGCATAACGGGAGGGGACGCGCCGGCGCCAGTGCGTCTGCCGCAGCTATGACGCAACTGTTAAGTTCGGGCTCCGCATGTAATTAATGAAGGCCGCCGGTGGCCCATGTATTGGCGTCGCCTCCGCTGGTAGCTACGATCCCGTGTCCCTTTCATGTAGCCGCACGAACGCCAAGTTCGGAGCCGCGGAGAGCGTGTGTTGTGCCCGTCCTTTTGTGTGTCAAAAGACGGGGGTGATTAGCCTGAGTGCCTCTGTCGCGTCGGAGGTGGCTGGGTCATTCGGCATAACAAGCTGACGGGAGGCCAGATGATCGTATCTCTTAGTGTTGAAAGCGCGCGCGGTGTAAGTTTGGAAAATCTTCGACTCCGGCGGCGGCGTTGGTCGTTGAAGGGTCAATCGCCTCGGAGACCACCGAGTGGGCCTGAAGCAACGTTACTAGAATATATTTAGTAACGTTGGGCCTGAAGCGCGTCTTCGGGTGGCACTGGCGGCAGTCGGCGGCGCCCTTCGTCTGGGAGGGAATTAGCAACCCTTTTTGTCCCGCGACGCGTGCATCGCGGGAGGCGCCGCGCGGAGGGAGGTCAGCCGCGCGAGGACCGCTCCGGGCCCTCGGCTTGGCTGTTGTTTGTGCAGATGCCGCCCGCTGAACGTAATGGATGGTTCACTTTGGCCGCAGATGGCCTGTATTTTCTGGCCGGGTGCAACAGCGTGCGTAGGAAACGCACTATGAGTGTGTAAGAGAGAGTGTTAGGTCACGTGACGCAGGTGGGGACATGTGTGTGATTGGCTGGTTCCTGTGGCCAATCAATGGTTTCTATTAATTGTTTGAAAGGTTTTTTCTCTCTTTCTTGTACGCCCCCTTCTTGGAGGCGGGGTTTTTCGTATCAAAACCGGAGTGTTGGGTTTTGTCGGAGGTCGGTCGGGAGGGGAGCTATTTCAGTATAGATCTCGGCCGAACAGGCTGCTGCTGTCAGAGTGACAATGTAACCGTCACTCTGACCTGATGTAAACTTGGAGTAATGTAAATAATGTAAATAAACCTAATATCCAGCAAGGAAGGTAGTCCTCATCCCTCACCCGCTCCAAGCATCGGTCGTCGGTCATCGGAGCGAGTCGAGATCGTCCTCTCGGCTCGCGCATCAAAAGAACATCACTATTTCGTCTCCATCGGTTCGCCAAGAAGATGGAGAGGCGAAATTTAACTGCAACACAATCCACTTTAATCCAATCCAAGCCAAGACCAATCCAATCGAATTCAATCCAATGCCCCTCGCGAGAGAGTGTTCGCTATCGGAGGGAGAGGGGTGAGCGGCGGAGAGCGCAGCTGGCACGCGAGGAGAATGGGGGAGGGGCGGACGCCGACGACGCCGGATGCAGGGACAAGGCGGGTGAATGAGATGCGGTCGCATCTAATAACAGGCATCGATCATCAAAAAGGAGTACAATTGTATACCTTTACCTCATAAACCACGTCTGGGTATACAGTTAGATCATTCTTAGTGCGCGAGTGCGAGTTTACTTAGTGTGCCAGTTTTGACGTTAGAAAGCTTTCGCTCTTCTCTCGATTTTCTCGAGGAAGTTTTTCTTCTCGTTAAGGGATTAATCGTTTGTTTTCTCCTAATTGCAATTTCCGCACCCATCCGGCGCAGCAAGCTAAGCGTCTTTGCTGGGCCTGCATCGCAAGTTTTCATTGAAGACCGTTCTCTCTCCCTTCCTCCCTCATTCAGCCTTCACGGTTCGAAGGTCAAATCGATGCGCTACCACGGGGAAAAAAAGTTCACACACCGACAGACCAGAAACTTGGTTAAGTAACCCGTGAGGGCCAATCCTGTGAGGTGTTCCAGGGCCGTTGTTTTCGCAGGGCGCCTTTCGACATCGGAACATTTCCATTGTTTTGCCGCTGCCGAAAGCGGCGCATATCAGCTTCCACAGACACTTTCGGCGCTGTCCTGTGGGACGACCGCCAGCGGTAGCGGCAGAAGCTGCTGCACTTTTTCCACGGTTGACTCAGGCCAACGCCACTGAGACAATAATGCATGAGTATTGTGTCGGCGCAAAGCACTCCTGGAGGGGCTCACTAAGATGGCCTGCTTTCCAGGAGCCTCGGGAGTGTCGAGAAGAACGCCTTTGTTCAGTGATGAGATCGTTATTAACGGGCCCTACCATCAGGCATGCTAGTCGCTAGGTGGTGGTTACTTCTGGCCAGCCGTGCTTGCGTGACGCATTTCAGCGGAGTGCACCGGACCCGCGGCTGGCGCGGTTCGTCGCGCGCGGCAAAAACACGCGACGCTTGGGGAAACAGCGTCGCTCTGCGGCTGGAATGATTAGGGAAAAAAAAAGAAAAAAGCTCGGGTTTTCGTTTTCCCTTGTCTTACTTTGTATTGATCGGTGTTTGCGAGCCCGGCCGCCGCTGTTGCTGTTTGGCTCTCTGATTGATTCCTCCGTCGGGGCCCAAGGTCGCCTGTTGCCGCCGTCGAAGATTGCTTGCTGTACTACGCGCGGTCGGTACCTCGGTGCTCGTTTTATATTTACCGCCCCCTCAATCGTGTCGCGCTCCTCGTGGCTCCCTTCTTGCAGTTGTTATTCATTGCTGTTGATACGGCTTCTCTTGCATTTGTTTCTGCTTGTGTGGGGCATTTTTAAATGCAGGCATTTCTTTAACTCACGATGTCACCCGGCGTTGTCGCGTTGGCGTGCCTCGGCGTCCGCAACAGCCGTTCCAGGTGCGCCCTCTCCCCCACTCCTCCTCTCCTGCATCACGCTACCCTCCGCGCTCTCAACAACAGGTCCGCACCCCTCCCCCTACACTATATAAAAAAATAATACTTACCGGCGCCTGGTTTCGATCCCACGACCCTGCGGGCGGAACGCAAGGTACATGGTGCTCTACCCACTGCGCCACAAAGCCGACACAGAATGGAAGGCTACGAACGCGCCTTATATCCTTGACTCATTCAAACTGCGTCAAGAAGCTGCTGATACAACGCATTCACTACCTGTGGGCGGAACGCGAGGTACATGGTGCTCTTCCCACTGCGCCACAAAACCGACACAGAATGAAATGCTACGAACGCGCCTTATATCCTTGACTCATTCAAACTACGTCAAGCAGCTGCTGATACAACGCATTCACTACCACCAACTCCCCAAACACTAAACGTTAACGCAATACACCCACCCCCTATGCGACGCATTTACTCGAGTCCCCCTCGCGGGGAGATGGGCCCTTTTTTTGTTTGCTTTGATGAGCTTTATTAATTAAGGTTCCCAATTGAACTGTGCTGGTTATCGGCTGTTCCTTTTCAAACGGCGTTATGCCTTGTGGCAGTATACGCTCTGGTGGTGTGTGTTGCCGCGATGATTGAGGCTGGGGTGTTATCCGTCCTTTCCCCATAATCCCATCTGTCGACCTCGATTTTTTTTCTGCACCTGGACGGGCCGCCCCTGGCCCTGGGCCTCGCTGGGCCAGTTTGTGGCGCAGCAAAATGTAAATCCAATGAAGGCAAACCAAAACGGTTAGAGGGGGAGCACAAACGGGCCAGAACAACTGGGCGAGAATCCCAAGAATTTTAATGGCGCTAACGAATAAAATTGCTGCTGGCTGATGTTTCCAGGCGAACCCACCCCACGTCCCTCACCTTCCTCTCTCTCTCTCTCTCATCTCTCACTCTCTCTCTCTCTCTCTCTCTCTCTCTCTCCCTCTACTCTCTCTCTCTCTCCTCTCTCTCTCTCTCTCTCTCTCTCTCTCTCTCTCTCCTCCTCCTCCTCCTCCTCCACTGGTCGCAACCGAACCTGGGTCTCTCGCGTTATGAAGCCGACCTCTATGCGATTGCGCCATTTCGGTCGAGGCATTGGTCGATTACGGTCGAGGCAGTTTAGATTTCGGGCTGACTTTCGCTCAGGTTTCATGGGAGAAAGCTTCGCGTTTTAACCATCTTACTCTTAAAAAGGGGGCTTTGACTTTGTTTTAATTTCCTCATCCCCCTGGCTTACCGTAACAGATAACGGATACTTTTTGAGCTATGGAGGTTCTCCGGTGTCTTCTCGGTGGTTTCTCGGACGGCCAAGTTCCTGTCGGTACCGGAAGCGTGGGTACACCCTCATTTACATCAGCGGACGTCGCCGACTTAGCTTTAAAGTTAGTTTTCCCTCAAGCAAGTTGGCCCTGCGGCGATTCGTTTCCGGCATGCGTCATGGCTGTCGCGATATCGAACACAGCTCCTTATTTGTATGTGTCGTTGTGCAATTCAAATACGTAAGCCCCCCTCTTGATGCAGTCATTGCTTTCCGTCGGTGGGCAGCGGCCGTTTTGATGGAAGAATGTGTTGTCGTAGAGTGAATGCGCTCCACTTTATACATAGAGAATGCAGGGATCGTTTGACGCGTTGGTTAATTTCTGTGGTGGTGCCACAATATTCAGAGTGAGGTCAGTGTAGTACGCAGGATTTGATTTAAGAGGGTGGGGGCTCTAAATACAAAGAATGGAAACGTGAGAGAAACAACAAAAAAAAAAAGGCAAAGAAAAACCTACACACGGAATCAATTCAAAGTCAAAACTAAATGAAAAACTGTGGATATCACGGGCGTATTCTGCTGGACCTTACAAATTGTGTTCCTTTTGCTTTTCGTTTTTAAGGGACATTGTAAACTGGCTGATCGTCGTGGTAAGAGCAACAAAGTTCAACGTCTCGTCAAGTTTCTTTGTAGTTTGCGAGAGGAAGATTCCTCGGTAGTCGCTTTGTAATGATAGGAAGAGTTATTGGCCACGCATACCCGCTACCCCCCCCCCCTCTCCATCTCTTCAAGCTCAAATACCTAAGGGTGCGGCTTCCTGGCGTTGCCACTTCCTGCGTATGCCAGTGAGTGACGTCATGGAACATAGAGCGCTGAACTTAACACGACGACCACAGTATAAAAGGAAAAAAAAAGGACACACGAAACGGAAGATGCGCTACTAGCAACTGTGAAAAGTTTAAAGAATAAGACGACATATAAATACCCCTGCCACCTCGTATCACTTCCCAGTGCGCGTGCGAGTCATACCAATTGGTACAACTGTTTTTTATATACTCAGTCTCTCTTTCCAACAACGAGACTGACGGGGCACTGACGCACTCAGGCTCGAGGCCGGGAACCATACAAAATGCTTCGCAGATTTTCCTTGTCACTCTGTCCTGTGATTTAAAGAGCACCTTCGTTTTTTGGGAAATCCGGATTGCATTTGTACTCGGCGCAGCGCTGTGCCAGATTGCCAGAAATAGCCGTCTGCTGACACAGCGCTCGGTGCTCCGTCAGCCTTTCATTGAGACATCGTCCTGATTGGCCTGGACGATTGGCCTATGTACGCCTTTTCGCAAGAAAGCGGGACCTTGTATACAATGCCAACAGAGCACTTGCGCATGTACGCAACTACACAACCAATATCTCTACTAATGCCCATTTGCTGGGTCTCCAGCGCTTTATCTACCAGATTGCACATGCTTCCAAGCTTATCTGGCGCAGAGCAAACTACCTGTACCTCATGTCTGCCCCCTATTTTTTTCAACCGATGGGACAAACCATGAATATACGGTATCATCACCGCACGTCTGTCTGGTCTTTCACACGTCGATTTTCTATAAGCAGCAACGGACCTAATCGTTCTTGCAACAGAACCGATAAAAGATACCGGATACAGTGAGTGACGTCAGGGCTGGCCACCGTCGCTCTTTAACCGAGATGTTATCGATAAGCGTGCCATCAATTTCGTTTTGAAGCGAGCAGGGGGGCCAAATTTAGCGGGATTCCTGGAAACTTCCGGTGGTGTTAATTTCTCACGCGCTGTGCCGTGATTGGCTGTGGGGGTCCCCAATTCAACACTGGTCAGAAAAATGTAAATGGACAAGTTTCGTGCAGTGACAAAACGTTTTTAATGCGTAAAATTTTTTGCATAGTAACATAGGTTCCTAATAAAGGGGTGGTTGTATCAAATTTTCATTCACGCTTTTTGTGCCGCAAGGTTTTTTTTTTGGGGGGGGGGGGGGGGGGGGGGGGGAGAAAAACTATAGCACAGTATGTGTGCCTTATAATTCCGAGCTTGAACACGAATTGCTGTATATAGGGAAAACCTTCACAGGCTGTCACCACTGGTGCACGCTTCATACACGTAGACATTGCTAGTGCAAATGAGGTCATGGGCAGATATATGAAATAACGCTCACGTTCACTAACAAAAATCGAAGCGTTCTTTTATAAAAATGCGCGTCGAGTTGGAGGTTTATTTGCAACGATAATTCAAAATCCCCGGTCACAAACATCGTCTAGACTGAAATCCTGTATACGCATCGTCTAGACTGAGTTGCATTTTAAGTCTCTTTCTTGCTGCATGTCTGCATTCACGACTCCATACTTCGGACGGTAGGCATCCCGCCGGTACATATCCATGGGAACAAAGTACAACTTTGTTCACCTAGAAAAAACTGGCCTTTCGTGACTCGCTCAGCTCCATTCCAGCCAAGAAAGATGGTTTTCTGAGCGGACAAACTCAGGGTATGTTCAAAAACTTTCAAATTTCGCGCTGCAGTGACGGCATATTGGTAAAAGTGACGCAGTAGAGGCCAGCACGAAAACAGTTAACTGCTGTTTAGCACTCAAGTGATACGACAAGCGGAGCTAGACGCCCCGCTACAATCGCGCACTCATTTTTCTTGGCGGTGGATATATGGTCGGTGGCCGAGAATCTCCAAACGCGATTCCGTGACGTCATAGAAACGTCACCGGAAAGCGACTGGAAGGACACCTGGCGACAGAAGCACGCCCTCTCTTCGCGCCCCGCGGGGGAAAAGTATCCCCTTAAGTCATCGTTTCATACTAATATATACTAGTGGAAAATCTGGCGCCACTGTCTAGGGGAGCCGCGCTTCAGCGAGCGTTCTGTCATGTGTCGGGCAGGCACCTCCCACTTGTCCTTGGCACGGCTCTTAAACAGGCTGGGAAGTTGCCTCTGGCTGCAAAAAAGCAACAATGTTACTCTAGAAGATTCGTAGAATTTGTTTTGGTATTGTGAAATTGAAGCTGCAGAAATATTTATTTGTCAGGAATATTTAGAAGTTTTATGCAGGATGAACAAGAAAACCATGTTACCCTTTTTTGTCGTTGATTTTGGCTTAGAGACAAAAAAGAAGCCTGTGGGTAGTCAAGCCAAGTAGGCGAGGAACGTCGCCAGCTGCAATTGGCGGCGCCCACGACGGCCCGCGACTGCAGCGCCAGATTTTCCTGAAGTATATATTAGTATGAAACCCTATGCCTTAAATAAAGGTGGAATGTGCCGAGCGTCGCGGAAGCACCACGGGTTGCGCCTCGATACTTCAAGAAGACATGCAAGAAGTATTCGTGTCGGTGGTGGTTCGATAACAAGATATCTGTGGTACTGCATTCCTTTTGCAGGGTAGAGTGAAAGAGAGGAAGAAGAAAAAAATAGTGTTACACAGTTAGTCTGTACGCGGATATTCTTTAATTCTCTTAACTTTACGCAGTTAAAGGATTCACAATATAAAAAAAAGTTTTGCGCGCAGCTGCGAAAGAAAAAAAAAGCGAAAAACAACTGTTCAGCCAATCTTGGATGTTTCGTCGTCGGCAGGGGAACGCCGAAGTTTTGTTAATTATTTAACGATTTTTTTTCCCTCCGAACGAAGTGTTTTGCTGCGTGCGACGCTTTCGCTGGCATCTACCGTCCCACCGTATTTTAATGCCAAAGGTCGAGGATGCACGGAGGAACCGCTCGCGCATAAATTCTTAATAGAGTTTCTCTCTCTCTCTCTCTCTCTCTCTCTCTCGGATGCACACGTGGCAGCTATCGATTTGAACTCGGCGTTCGATTTGTGGCGCTCGCATATGCCCCCCTCTGTGTTTGCGTGCACGTTATTATTTGTTCGCACGCAGGTCTTGTCGTGTTCCTTATACCGTGCGCTGCTCACACGATTTAAAGCTCCTATTTTAAGCTCGCGTTGCTTAAGACATCTTCGAGGGCGACGCACTTCGGTATACAGCTGTGTTATATTAGACTCAGGTTCCTCATAAACCGTTTCCAGATCTTTCTTCGGCCTTTGACGATCGCTGGCTTTGGTCTTTCAAATCACGCAAGCAGACTTAAGTGTCCTGCCTGCTTCGTTTTGATTTCTTCTTTTTTTTTTTTTATTTTTTCCTTCGGCCCCACTGAAACGGCCGTGACTGAGAGCGCCGCTTATTCTGTCAGCGGAAGCAACGGCGGCAAGCGCCGTCATCTCGTGTCGCCCGCTTATAAACTCCTCCTCGCAACCCGTGCCCCTCGAGACAGAAGCGGCCCGCTGGGCACGCAAAAGCGTCTAATTAGGGCTGCGTAATGCGCCCTAATAGCGACGCCGGAGGGTGTTGTCTCTTTTCGTGCCCTCTCTGGCTTGTCTCCTTGAGCCCGGACGGCGGCACCAGGCGGAGGGAACGACCGGGCTGCCGTTCGGGAGGGCACGGCTGGCAGGCGGAGCTGTTCCGGGGCTGCGCGAGTGACGACCGCGACGCGTGAGAACGCGCCTGCTCATCGCGGCGGGACTAGCGGAAGGGCCGCCGTCATCGCCACGAGGGTCGGAAGGTCGTCCACGCGTCGAAGCGTGCGAGATGTTCCCGAAGGAGAAGCGCGCGTTCGCTTTGGCTCGGTCCTGGCGCTTTCGCCGACACTCCCTGGCGGTCAAAGGGACAGACGACCGATGTTAGGAGCGAAGCACCTTAAAGCCGAGGCTTGTCCGACTGGCGTCCGACGTCAGTGCTCACGGCACAGCACCGTGTAAATCGAAACATCTGTGAACAAAAGGTTCACAAAAGGTGAACAAGAACAAAATGAAAGGTTCACAGAGAGAGAGAGAGAGAGGAGAGAGAGAGAGGAGAGAGAGAGGAGAGGGAGAGAGAGAGAGAGAGAAGAGAGAGAGGAGAGAGAGAGAAGAGAGAGAGAGAGGAGGAGAGAGAGAGAGAGAGAGAGACGCACAGCACTGTGTAAATCGAAAACGAATGCGTGCGAAAGGGGTGAGACAGACTGAATCGAAACATGAGGGTGAACCTGCAGCGCAGTTTTGATACAAATTGTTTTCCTGCGCAGGCTGCTCCAAAAGCTTTAAAATCGCAAAAATTGCGCCTAACTGCTCCAAAACAGTCTGAGAGCCAAGGATTTTAACGCTCCCGTCAATTCAGTGGGGAAAAATGCTTACTGACGGCATAATTTTCCAGCATTCCCAAGGTGAAGCTGTTTGTAAAGGTTTGGTTGATTGATCATTCAATAAAACACCGCATAAAACTGCCCCCGAGATAGTTTTTTTTTTTTTTTTTTTTCGAAAGTCACGTCAGGTTGCACATGTTACATTCTGCGAGTTTTAAAGTTTCCCTATCGAAAAACCATTCCAAAGTCCTGTAGAAAAAATGCTTATGTGTACTGAGGCGACAAACTACTTGTGAAAGTTGACGAAAAAACGGCAATTTTCGGAGCGCCGTATCTCCGGAACGACATCACGTTCAGCTGGGCGCCGCCATCTTGGTGGTGGTGAAGATTGGAAAACATGGCCGCCGGGCGAAGCATTTGCGCAGGCTGAGTGCTCTTCGCCGATTTGTACCGTGGTTTTGGTTATGGGGGTGGCTGGGTTTACATTTAGTCGTTTGATCTGTTGCGGGAAGCTGCGCGACTCGAAAGACGGGAGTTCATCAAAAACAACGTGGTGCCGGCGAATTCGCCGTGTTTCGGCGTTGAGTGTGAGGCGTGGTGCGTGAAACGCTGATTTATTGCTGCCTCTGACAGCAAGCTTGCGAGCGGCGGGAATGGGACGATAGACGCTGCAGAAAGTGGCGGCGAGGCTACATCGCCGCAAAATATTCAAGCAGTGTCTGAGGACGGGCTATTAATGCACGCTAGTAATAATGGTTCATCTATCTGAAGTGAAATTTGGAGCCAAGGGGGAGGTGGCTGAACATACCAACGTTACTCAAATTACGATCGTAGTGAACATGTACCTTGGGGATTGAAATGGGGGGGCGGGGGGGGGGGGGGGGTACGACTGTCACCTCGCTTTGTGCAACTTTTGCCGTGGCTCTACACTTGTGCGTAAAGCCGGGTCTGGGATTGCAAAAATAATAATTTAGGCATTCACATGATAATAAAAATGCCTTGGAGTTGCTTAGTTTTTCAATTCAATATTCTCAACGGCACTCCACGCTATCTATGCATAGAGCTAGAATTTAAAAATGGTTTGTAAAAATGTCGTACCAATTGTGATACTCTGATAGAAAAAACTTTATTGATAGCTGTTTCAGAGTTATGTAGGTTCAAAACCAATTAAAAGGTGCACTTCTCCTCCTCCTCCTCCTCCTCCTCCTCTCCCCCCCCCCCCCCTGATTTGCCAGAAATTTGGTTTTTTAGGCTCCTAAGGTGACATAATAAATGTCGTTCTTCTGCTCCAAAATCGAGATTTTGCTGCTCCGAAAACTGCTCCCAAATCTGGTTCAGCTGTCTCACCCCTGCATCTGGGAACAGAAGGTTCACGAAAGGCTAACAAGAACAAAATAAAAGGTCACAAAAGGTTAGAGAGAGAGTGTGTTCCTGGAGAGCCGTGCTGCGCATGCGCGAGGGGCCTTGGATTGGATTGAAATGGATTGGGTTGGAAACCGTTTTAGCAGCAAGTAAGCACTCTCACGGGTGATTTACTGTAAGAACGATCCCCAGTGCTTCGCCCACTCGTCATGATTCACTTCGTGGAGATGCGTGACTTTTTTTTTTGTCGAGTATGTTTTCTCTATCTCAAATGAAAGGGAATAACCTAAAACTTTTTAAACCGAATCGGTTTTGCTGATAGCGCCGTAGAAATTTTCAAATCGGAAGGTTTAGATCTGTCGGCCGTACGGGTCCTGCCCTACCATAACAGTGAGCAGTGCGGTAGCATACTTTAAGTGTACGGGGGATGAACACAGGTACAGTAGACTCTCGATTGATCTCCTTTTAACAGGAGTTTCGTTTACTGAGATAGATGCGTGAAAGTGCAAATTTATGTGCGTACACACTCTTAATACCATTTCATGGAACTCTAAGCACTGGAAGGTGAATGTAGCTGATAGTTTTTCAGAAAGCAAAAAAAAAAAAAGATTTAGGACAGCATTCACCAAAGTGTGATTTGGCAACAATGAGTCGCTGTGCACTGCAAAATGCATCAGTTATTTTTGTTTGAGTCCTTACAGCTGCATCTTCACGGAGGCTAGATGCCTCAACTTCGCTACTGCTTACGAGCCACCGAATTTAGAACACGGCAACGCGGTAATGAAGCGCGAATAGCAACCACGATGGCACGAACGAGGCGGCAGGAGCTGAGCCCTGTAACCTCGGCGTCTTGAATCGAGACCGAGCGACTGGAACAAGAACTGCGATGTTGCTTTCTTTGCGCTAACACGGCTGTCCACTAACGAGACGAGGCTTAAGAGGCCAACGAGGCTAAAAATACGGTGGAAGAAAAAAAGAAACAAAAACGAAACAGCCGGAACCATACAAACCTGATTCTCATGCCAATGGGTTTCACAAAAAGTTCCATTTCTGGCTCTGTTTACACGGTGACGCGCGAATTTCAGTTCCGATTACCGAGAGTTTTCTAACGTTATCTGAATACAAAACCAACCAACTTACAGGCTACTGTTCCGTTTAAGGGGTTAATTCCGTTTAAGCGATTTCCGTTTATCGAGGTTCTACTGTATTTAAAATCTTATTCCTGGCTGAAACAACAATAATGTGCAGTCTTTCCTATTCCTATTCCTTTATGCAATTTTTTAGTCTAGGATTCAAATCGACTGAGTTGTTTGGACACGTACGGTAGTGTCACGTTTTGACACTATAAGCGCCACCTTTCAGACTTCAGAAAGTTATTCCGAATCAAAATTATTTCCACCTGTTATTGGAAATTCCTTGCAGTCACCTCACTATATATATATAAAACGCTGGCTTTCATAAAGCTAGAGCACACGCACTCTACAAAAATCGGTTGTCCGTGCCTTCAAAGGCCAACTGCAACGAAAATTTACCTGCCCCAACTTCTGTTTCAACGTGTGATTATACTACTGAAGTCTCTTGTGACCTAATTTTAAACTCCACGCACGCGCAGTATTTGTATTAAAACCGTTCGAAACCACGCCACTTCAGCCGATGCAGCACCTAGCGGAGCGTCGCCACAACTGGTCGCCACTGCGGCGAACTTCCGGATGTGACGTTCCAGTCAGGCTCCCGTGCGGCCGTCGCCTGTCCTCAGTAGCCCTTAACGGTAACGGTATAATAGAGTTACGGTATTTACCGTTTACCGTGACTACGGGAGTCGACTGCGCGTGCAGCGAGCAGGTACCGAGAGCGGGCCCTTATCGGCGCAGGTTTTTTTACCGTCGCCGCGTAGCCCTTGTGCCAATAAAGCTTAACGTCGTCACCGAACATTAATTCTGCGAGAAATGTGTATTCATCATGCCCTGAGATCTTATCCAGTGAGCAGAATGACCGCATTTTTCAGCAGCAGACTAACTACATGTACCGTTCCTCTCGCCTGCAATTTCACGGCTGCGGACCACTTGCGGCATACGTGCCGAATTTTCTCCCGCCCGCCGTTTCGCCCGACAAGGGCGAACTTAAGACGGAACATAACGGAGGGGCCCTCTCCATTGTGCACCGCTGCCGAGCTAGTGCGCATGCCTGGTGCGTCATCCTTGCCGACATTTAGGCATGGTGTCGAGGAAAGTTGGGGTGCTTTTCCTTGCCGGGGAGCAAGCCAGCGGTGCGATTTAGCTAATTTCCCGTATTAGTTGTACGCTTTAGAAGCGCTGCAGCAGCGAATATGGAAGCGGCGAAGCACTCGGCCGTCTTCCCGGCATGCATCCGCATGCAGAAAGCGCGCTCGCCCAAGCGTACGTGCAGGAGGTCCGTGAACCCTAATTGAATGGCCTTTCTCCGGCTCGCCTCTTTGTTCCTCTGGAAAGCGCGGCCTTTCTGCGCGAGGCATATATCCTCGGTTTCCGCGGTCGCCCCAAAGGCTTTGTACTCTCTCCTATGCTTGCTAAACGGGCTATTACGCCGCGCTGGCTCAGTGAGCTAAATAGGGCTGGCTGCAGCTTATAATAGGGAGGCGGCTCAGTGGCTAAGCGGTTTTTGCCTGGGCTAGCAGGCTGCGGGTTCTGTTCCGCGCGTCCAACCATGCTGTCCTGGTCGGCGCGATCGAGGTCGCTTCTTCCGATGTCGTTTTCGTAGCTCGAAAACTGGCTGGGCGGCGTGGTCGCGACGTCCCTCGGCTGTTCCTCGGTTGTACAGGGTGTCTAGCGACCGGGAAAACCGGGAAAACCGGGAAAAGTCAGGGAATTTTGAGCCACCGGGAAAAGGTCAGGAAATTGTCAGGGAATTTTGAATCAAGTAGTACCAGTCAGGGAAAACCACTTTGGGGCCAGCCCACACAGTTTTAGAATAGGGGAAACCAGTGTTGGAGGCCCCCAAGAAGTTACCGAACACAACACGTTCGGCGCGCGAACGAAAGCGTAAACCGCATGAAATGCTTTTGGTTTTTCTGCAAGGGAAAACGCGGCGCGTACGCCCGAGGCGCGCTGATGCCGCCGCGCAAACCACCCGCACGGTGCGTGCCGAGCGGTAGGCGTTGGCAACACGGGCGGCAGTCACCGGCCGCGGAGTCGTTCGGTAGCTCCAACGGCCGCTCTAACCGCTCTTTAAAATGCTACTCAAGACACAAACGCACTTGCTTGTGCAGGAAAGGAGGCCACCGCAGGCACGAAATCGTCGACGCGGCCGTGAAAATACCGCGCACGAATCGCGTTGCAGAAACTCGCCGTGCGGTTCACGCAGCTGGCTTAGGTTGCTGGGTGCATTTGCGGCAGAGGGACGTCTAGGTGGTGCCCAAATCGCACGCAAAACGGGCTTTTTTTTAGCGAATTTTAAAAGGCAGTGCTTTTTGGGAGCTAATCTTGAAAGAACTTCCTTATGACATCAGGAGCCAGAATTACATAATCAAAAAGGAACATGGTTTAGCGCGAACCCAGTGAACCGCATGGGGTGTTTTCTGCTCGCGAAAACGCGCCGCGACCGTCACAGGCGCGCTGACGCTGCCGCGGAACTAGAGTTCCTTTATATATAGCTATATATATAGCTTATATATATAGCTATATAGAGGAACTCTGCGCGCGGAACTGCCCGCACGCTGCGCGGGGTGCTGCCGGCGGCGGCAACATTGGCGGTGGTCTTCGACCGTGAAGTGGGTGACGGGAGTTCGAGCGACCGCTTCTAAGCGCTCTCTATAATGCCGCACAAGGCACGCACGAAGTTGCTTGTGAGGTAAAAGAGCTTATAATGTGGGAGAAAATGGTACAATAAAACATCATCCGCGCCGCTACTGAAAGGGCCCATGCAATACCTGCCGGCGTGGTAAGCCTTAACATCTCTGGCGGAGCCAGCCGGCTGCCTCGAGAGCTTCGAAACTGCCGCCATGAGGGCGCGCGGCTCCCCATTGGCGCAAGTCGTCAGGCCCTCCCACTGCCGCGCGCGACGCGCGTCATTTTCTGAGGCGAGGCCAGAAGCTGCCGCGCGCGCGAATCGTCGACGCGGGCGTCAAAAAATCGCACGCACAACGCACCATGCTGTTCACGTCGCATGTCAAGCCAGGACAATCAAGAAAAAAAAGCAAAAGGTGCTTGCTGAAGCGCAACTTGAAGCTTCTATCCCGCAAGATGAAATAAACTATCTAAAGCCGTAACTGAAGGCAAGCAACCTCAAACAACAAACTGCAATTAATCAAAGTGGATTTTGAGAATTAGGGCACTTGCAACAAATGTGTTTTTTCGTATGATAGAATGTGTTTTCTCTGCGCTTTTTTATATGCTTCACGGACCGTTTCCACAAAATGGGCGCGTGTTGTATTGGTCAGGGAATTTCAACTAAAATGGTCATGGAAAACCTGGAAAAGTCAGGGAAATTGAATTGGGCAATTTGCTAGACACCCTGTTGTACCTCTGCTGTGAAGCCGTTGAGGGCCGATAACCTCAATTAGGTTCGATTCCTGGTTGCGGTGCCGTTTCTGGAAGATGTGCGAGAGCAGACGCGCCTGGCTGGCTACACTTAGTCGGAGAGCGGTTTTGCCTGGTTGGTTGTGCCTTTCAGAAATTAAAACTAAATAGGCTATCAGGGGCAGCACACCGCTTGGTGTGCTGGCCTAGGCGCACAGTGGGGCTGGTTCGTACATTGGACTCTTGTTACCACTAAAATCGTTATATTTAAAGGGATGAATTTTGGCTTAGCGCCAAAGTGCGCATAGGCTGTAGCGAGCGCTGCGAGTTTGGTCGAATTAAGTTTGAGCGATGAAGTCTAACTAAGGTTGACTCAATAAGAGTCGATTTAGCGTCGGTGAAAGGGTGCTTTCTACCGTTGGCGCGTGAAAAGTGCGCTGTCAAAGCTGTCTTCATTCGCAACGCACCCCTGAGTCGCGTGCTGCGAACACTCACGCATTCTTCAGAAACTTCCTACGCTTCCGACTGCCTTGACCCGTGTGTGCTCCTTGCGTTGTACAGATGGCGGTGGCTTCGCATTCGGACAACGGGCTGTCGTAGTTACCCGATTATATATAGGCGGACCCTATGTATCATTTACAATTATCCACTCGCAAAGTGAACACATGGCACGGGTGGTACGTGGCACAGTACAGTTGTTGTTTCAAAACGTTTTGCTAGGAGGAGAGAAACAGGAGCGGTGGGTGGCCACCGTAGTCCGGTAGTCCCCAGGCCGTCGCCGCCGCCTGCGTCCAAGTAGTACAGTCATGAAGAATTTAGGACAGGTCACTTCCCGTCGTACGAAAAATGACAGCGCATGCTCGTGGAATAAAATAGGCGGTATAATCAATCAATCAATCAATCAATCAATCAATCAATCAATCAATCAATCAATCAATCAATCAATCAATCATTTATTTGCGTGCCCAGGAACAGCCGGCAAGCCTTTGTGCTGACGCACGAACAAATCAAGAACACGCAAAACATGATGTACAGGTGCCGTCAAAAGTAATTGGAGCACGGGAGCTGTGGGCCGAGCCGCATAGGAGCGCCGTGCAGCTGCACTGGCGGTAAAACTATAGGAGCAGAACACGCATGCGTGCCTGCCGACGCAGATGGCCCTTTTATGAATCTCAACCCACTTCTTTTAACGCGGCTTCGAGCGTTGTTCGCGACATACTGGTCTCAGCATTGGCGCTGATAGCATACCCAGCTAAAAATATTAGAAAAGAAAAATTGTCACTTCAGATCCCTGCGATTGCGACTCTTCTCCAGAGCTCGCGTGCGCTGAAAGTGTGTGAGCGACGCTGCCAGATACCGCCTCTACTATCAGCGCCATCGCTGAGACCAGTATGCTGCGAATAATGCTCGAAGCCGCGTTAAAATAAGTGGGTTGAGAAGTATAGATGGGCTATCACCATGAGCAGGCGCGCATGCGTGTTCTACTCCTTTCGTTTACCGCTGGTGCAGCTACACGGCGCTCCTATGCAGTTCGGCCACAGCTCCTGTTGCTCTAATTACTTATGACGGCACCTGTACATATCTCACAAAGAAAAAAATATAAGGGGAATAGTAATGGGTACACACGAAGAAACTGCACATTTGACGTAAACACACTCGGACACACACACTTACAAGCACCCACCCATACACACAAGTAATGCCTAACAGTGAGGCATATCTGGCTGAAGACGAGACGATTAGAAAGTGAATAAAAAGAAAAAAAAACGAAAGGATGGCTTATGCTGAAGTCACAGAATGAACGTCAATCAAGGTCATGCACACAGGGGTAAAAACAAATAAATAATAAGTAAAGTCGACAGTTACGCCATTACAAACTCAGACATGTTTGCGAAATGGAGTCGAGCAATCAATTAATCATGTTTATTTACGTGCCCAGGAACAGCCAAAGGCCTGAGTGCTGGCGCACGAATAATAATAATAATAATATAATAATAATAACAACAATATAAGAATAATAATAACAACAACTTATGTCCACTGCAAGATGAAGGCCTATCCCGCCACCCTCCAACCGTTCCCATTGTGCACTGTCAGAACCCGTTCTGTGCCGTCAGATTTCCCCATCTAATCCCTCCATCGAGATATTGGTCTTCGTCTGCTTCTGGCGGCGTCTCTCGGTGGCCATGCCGTTATCCTGGCAACAAACGTAAGTCGGCAGTAAAAAGCAGCAATAAACACAAACAAAATTAAGCCTCTCTATTTGGCACACGAGATCTTGTCAGTTGTACGTACACGACAGAGTCGCTCCTTTTGTCTCCGCTCGGGTTTCCGGTTTACCCGGCCGCGTGTTTCGGCGTGTGGCGGCGGCGTCCCGTTTTGTCGGCGGCGTTTGTTCAGCGCTACCTGGCAATTGTTCCTTTCCCCCCCCCGACGACTTCCGACCGCGCGTGTGGGCGCGCGTGCGTTGCGGCGTGTTCGCGTGCCGGCCCGCGTGTGTGACCCCTCTCGTGCCGCGCTCCCTTCCGCCGCTTAGCCTGTCGGCTCTGACTGCCGATGGCATTGTTCGCCGCTACCGCGGTTTGCGCATCTTCCTTGCCTGCCCCGGCTTTCGTGCTCGATCAAAGTTGGCCGCCGGTATACGCTGCGGCGACCCCTGCGTGCTAGGCATGGTGAAACGCAATCTGACCATCATCGCCTTCTCAGTCTTGAAACGTAGAATACAACCTCGAGGGGCGGTATTCTCGAGTTTTGTCCCTTTTGCGTCCCTTTCAAAAGTGTCCCTTTTGGCGAGCCCTGATTGGCTAAAAGCAAACAACCGGAAGTGACGTAACGCAAGCGCGGCAAACCTACTGCCAATCTTCCTCCATGCTGCCAACGTCCACTTCTTAACCGGAAGTACGTCACGATGAAAGGAACGCAAAAGGGGCGTTTTCAAAAGGGACAGTTACGAGAATACCGCCCCAGGTTTGTTACACTTGAACCTGGATGTATCGAACATGAAGTAGATCGGAAAATGGCAGAAAGCAAGCTGTAGTTTTATTCATGAATTTTTTTTCGTAAGTTTATACTTTTCGGTATACACGATATTGGGAAATATTCGAGTTCGATATAAGCGGAACCGACTTTTATGGCTTCTGTAAAGCAAATTTGTGGGAAAATTTTTTCGCATTCATGGTTACATTTGAAGTTACTTGTACATGCGTATACGCAGGTATGGGTGGACACCTGTTCCCATGCGGTTGTGCGTACAGAGCTGGGGGGAACGCCTTGTTCCTTGAGTGAAAAAACAAACAAAAAAAACAATGAAATATTTAGTGCTCGTCTAAGTGAAGCGGATGGGCCTGGAGTGGACTTAAAGGTCATTTGCCGCGCACAGTCCAGTCCATAAGCGGCAACTACCCATTAGCGTTCCCCTTGCACTTATCTTTTAAGTGCCCATGTATACTTTGTAGATTCGTGGTGGCTTTAAGTTAAGCTGCGTGCCCGGGCTCTTTCCTCGCAATACTAAAGTGGGAGTGGATCTTGTTCTGTTGTAAATCGGAAAGTTGAAATTTACGCTCCAGATGAAACTCAACACAAATGTGTGAAAAACTTACCCGGGGGCATTCGCTGAGGTTGAGTTTATTGAAACGGTCTCGGGAAATTTGTTTGTCTTAGTGATTACAATGGGAATAAAAAGGGGGCAAGGGGAAGGGGACCCTGTTCTTCGTATTTCAAGTTTAATGTTTCGTATGACTCCCCATTTAATTAACAGCTTTGGACGCTACCACCAACAGATTCCATTAAAGGTCGCATCCCATCCTCCGCACGTTGGCCTACCGGAAGTCGGTCTCAAAAACGCGTTTCGGCCCGAGGTCTTAGTTGCAGACCGTAGCGCAGTTTCTGGAATCTTGCCGTCTACGCGGACGTTATTTATCCCCCTAGTGCCCCGCAGTTCGTTGTATCTCCGCCCCGTCAGCTTGGGCCTCGCGTCAACCTTCTCTCGTAAGCGGCGCAACTTTCTCGGGATCGTACACCTGTCGCAATTTACACGGCAATTGACATCAAAGGGCCGTTTGAACAGCGACGGGCCGAATATAGTCGACCTGTCACGCCACAATCATTCCCGCATTAGCAGCGGCCGTGTTTTATGTCCCGGCAACAGATGTTGCATCGTATCTTTCCTTCTTTTTTTTCTGCCCGCCTCTTTCTTTCTCCCGCGATCCTCCGTTCCCGCTACGTGCGAGGCGGAATGCCGGACGCTATCGCACTCCGCTCTTACGAAAGCGCCGCCTTCGGACAGACGAAAGTTCGGGGAATCATCCAAATCGGCACGCGGGAAACATTTGCCCGCTCCATTGCTTCCTGTGTCCCTCACGCCCTTCTCATGTATCGTTTTTTAATGCTTGGGGGTGATTTGTTCCGGGCTTATACAGCAGCCACCGTTCCAGCCAACCCGGCCCCCATTCCATATAGATACCGGCTTCGGCTCCTGTGGACAGAATATAGTAGCTCTGGTGTTTGAAAAGGTCCAGTACTTCCCTTCTTTCTTTCTTTTTCTTTATTTTCCCCTGAGTGCGTACCATTCGAGCTGCCCATGAAACGACCTTGCGACACGCAAGCCCTTTCTGCGGTGAGTATAGGAGTGCCTTCGCCGCCGACCCTTTTGTTCTTTTTCCCGCTCTCTCTCTTCCTGCTGTTCTTTTTACCCGCCGTCCAGATCGCCTGCTGCACTCTCCTTCCTCACCTCAGAGCTGGGCCCTGATTGGATCGGGCTCCGCGAACATGCGTGCGCGCATTCCGTCCGTGTCCGCAGACATCGTCATTACGTGATTGACCAGCGACTCCGTAGCGGCGGCGGCAATAGAACCGGCGGAGTGCCTACGTCACCGTCGGTGCCCAAGGCCGTAGGCCTCCCATTCCGCCATCTTGTTCTTTTTTGTGTGTATTCTACGATACTCCGCGCTTTTGCGTACGCCGGACGTTTCATACTTGGCGCGTGGAACGTTCTTTGAACACGCTCGCGTGATCGCGGCAAACGCGGCGATTTCTTTTTGGCCGTGCGCGCTGATGAGAGCTCAACTACGGCCTTCTGGTCTGTCGGTGGCGACGCTTCGATGCGTCTGGCGCTGTCTGCGTTGAGCGCCCGAGTAGCGACGTTGGCAGCTGATGGCGGCCCGTGCCGCCCGGACAACTTTCTTACGGCCGTCTGCTGGGCTTTTATAGCCGGAACGTGTTTTCCTCTGTCTCTGTGCCCGTCGTTTCCTTCCCTCGCCGTGAGTATCTTTGTCTCATCCCTGCCGTACAAGCTTCTCCTAAAAAACCCTCTCTCCCCCTTTTGTTTGCTTTCTTTACTTAGTGTCTGCGCGGTGTCCTTTGCAAATTATCCTCGTTCTCAGCGGCGCGTTTCAGCGTCTATTAGCATTTTCTTCGTTACATTTTTTGTAAAGAGAAGGGAAGATCTGTTGCAAGTAGCGGAAGACTCTGTCATTGCTATTTTTGCTTTATATTTTCGTTTTGGAGAGTACGCATGAGGATGGTGCGCATTGCAGATGCTATATTATCCGGCTCTATACCCGGGTTGCGTTGCATCTTGTGATTACGTCTGGGTGCATTAGAAGAAAACTGGGGTGAATAGGGAAAAGACAGTAGAAAACGAGGCGAGAGGGGGGAAATGATTTAAGACGCTCTTTGTACACATTCGCACGGTGCTCGTAATTATGTGGCCCAGTATGGACCAAGTCGCGTGCGTCGGACTCCAACGCGAGTGTTATAAAGAGGAAAATGCGAAAGAGCAAACTCTAGTGAATAAAATTGCGCTGAACTTTCTGTTTGACGCTGTTCCGTGCTATCCACATTCACTTCACCAAATTCAACGGTTACAACATGCGTTTCCTTTTGTTTTGTTTGTTTTGTTTTCTCTCGGCGTGATGGACACGTCCCATTGTGTGATGGACAAACTAGAAGCCATTCCAGTTTCTTAAGACCGGTGATCCGCGAAACTGTATAAAATACACATCGTATTCATGGTTGGAGAATGCTCATATGTTTGTTTTTCTCGTCAGTTGGTAACGGTAGAGACTGTGGCTTTGTGATTACGTAATGGAAGTTGGAAGGACTAGAGTTTTATCTTAGCAGACAAACAGGGGGCTCTCCGTTTCCCTTCCTTAAAGGCCAATGTATTGACAGCAGAGGGGAATTCTACAACGTTTACAACTTCACTGCCAATTAACTGGTTATGAAAAGTAAATCAAAATTGGCGTAATTACAGAGTGGTCTCAGTGGCCAGTCGCCATGAAATTTTTGTTGGGAAATTTTTCATAAAACGAGAGTTACCGCCGTTTTCTATTGAACACTCGAAATAAAGTTGGCTTTGCCGCAGGGCGATTTCACCTCACCATGAGGTGCGTCTTCGTCGCTCGGATGCCACCATTGTTCGTACGCACACAACCGAAGCACTAGTTCTGACCTAGAACTAGGCCCCCTTGCCTGGGCCGCGAGCACGTGTCAACAATCAGATAAGCCCACAATTGCCAGACGCGCGTACACGCGTCTACGAGTCTGAAGTCGCGGCGTCAGCTGTCATCGACAGTAAATCTTATCAAACCAGCTCAAACCAGCCAGCAGTGCGGCCGAGATGCGTGGCCAGCGAATGGCAACCTACGTGGAAAGCTGGATCAACAACACGCGGTCGTGGACTTCGGGCGGCGAAAAAGAATATTTTGGGGCGAAGCACTTTAGGGGCTTGGGCTGTCGGCGTCTGATGTCGTCGTCGTCGTTCGTCGTCGTGTTCTCATGAGGTCACGGTACTAAAACACCGGGACACTCGTTTTCCAACGCCTCGCGCTAGAACGTAACGCGTACTAAAAGAACACACAGGGGCACTCGTTTTCCAACGTCTCGCTCTAGAGCGTTTCATCTCCGTGGGCAAAAACACACCGGGGCGCTTGTTTTTCCTTCGCGCTTGCTTGCTTGCTTCTATTTCGCTCCGTACTCGCTTTAACTTTAAAATTTGCAGTTTTTCATTTCAAATTTCACTTCTGTCTTCGTAATTTGGATGTCGCGTATATCAGCGCGCGCCGTGTGTCAAGAGAGAGACCTACAATCTTTGAATACACATATACACTGCCACGCTTCGCCCCTCCCCAGGTTTCACGTTAGTGGAGATGGCCCGGTTTCTTGGAAAAACTTCTAAAGTTATTTCTACAGAGGAAGATGTTATCGGGCAAGTTGGACAGCGCTTGTCCTGTGATTATTGTAAGTCTTCGTTCACCTTGCGCGCTGTTGTGTCTTGTTTAGCGAAGTACTTTTCACTCGCGCCACATTGAACGACCCGTCAACGGCAACCGTCCGGTTTTACTCGCCAGCATCGCCGCCATACGATCCACCAAGAACCCTGCGATTGACTGCACAAACCAACGAAAGAATTCCCTAAGGACAATACGGGTCACCATCAGATGTCCGCTAGCAGTGACGGCGGCACAGACGTAAACGAGCCACAACTTTGGAATCGATGGAGGAACCTCGGTCAGAACCAGATTCCAACGACTTGGTCTGGTAGTGTCAAGCCCAGGCACGTTAGTCGGGGAACACCGCACAGACAGAAAAATCTGACGTGATAGTACTGACGCTAACAAGCGGTACGCGCAAACTTCCTTCCTGGCTTGTCAAAGAGCCGGGGTCTACGCTTTCTTTTCTTCTTTTTCTTTTTTTTTTTTTTTTTGTGGCCGGGCAATTTATTTTCCAATACCGACCCTTGCCCCCCCCCCCTCCCCCCCTTCAGGTCAAAAGTCATCCCTTTTAGAACAAAATCGACAAATGGAGGCACATCTTTTTCACTTTTAAGGGTCAAACTTATTACGGGGAGAGCGCTGTCGTCGTTCTGACATAGTACCGTTCAGCGAAAAAAATGTGACGGGCTGATGTAATCAATTGCTGTAGCGGCTTTCGCTTCCTTCAACTGCCTGCTGGCCTGACGGTGGAGGCGGAAATCTCGGTCGTGACGGACGCGCTCGCGGCTTTCATTAACTCACGACTTGGGATTGCGCCCCGGTAATAACGCGCTGCGTTTTTTTTTTATTATTATTATTTTTTTATCGTACCTGGGAAGCTGGGGCGCGTGAACGGGTGGGTGCCTTGAGCATATTACGCGTCTTCGAAGCGTGACCCGCACAAGAGAAATCATGCGTGGCTTTCTTTCTGGTTCGCAAGCGATGCAGTCGTGCCGTCTGACTTCGTTCCTCTAAACAGGTGCTGACTTATTTTTCTTTCAGTGGTGCGCACTGCCGTCCTCATTCTCTGCGCGGTTGTAAATTCTGCAGCTTACCGTTGTTAATGTCTGAATTACTTGTTGTTTCTTGCCTGTATTTTTCGTCTTATTATTGTAGTTCGAAAAAAAAAACGTAAATTTTCTCTGTCCGCGGTAGTGTGTTTTTTATTTATTGTTAATATTTTAGTTCGAGAACACGTAGTTCAAAATTTTCGCACTTGGTGAAGTTCTAGCTGCTTGCTTTTGTTACAGTATGGGGCGTTTATTACAACAAAAAAAACACACACACACACACAGAAAGTTTAACCTCCTCGAAAAAAAATTATTTCTTCGGAAACGTAAAGGAGTACTGACACGAAATTCTCGTGTTACGTTTCTTTTTTTTTTTCGTCGTTATGGGTGCCAACCAGCCCACTAATCATAAAATAGTAGATAAGACGGTCGATAGCAGCGTAAATAATTATTTACAGCCTCGTTTGTTCGTGCCAGTTTCGGTTTCGACAAAACGAACACCGAGCGGCCGCCATGACAGAAGGGCGCTCGTGACGTCACCGTTCTTGTTGCACCACTGCCGGTCTGGACGCGCGTCTCTACCATCTCCTCGCGCCGGATAGCGTGACGTCAGTCCCAAAACCGTGACGTGTACACACGCCGGAGGAGCGCGCGCCAACCGCAGGCAGCGCGCTGGCTACGTCACGGAGGCCCTCAAGTCGGCTGTTTGGGGCCAAAAGGAGTAGATGACGTCACGCTGATGCCGATTGCGAAAGGGTATCCGTTCTGAGCTTTCTCGTGCGCGCTAAGATTGAAATGAATTTAAAATATGTTATACTGAACGGTTAATGTTGAAACCAGCTGGGAGATACCTCCATATACAAAGGAAGCCTTTTGCATAGTTATCTCCTTTAAGTCTGCTTACGCGCTTTGAAGGCGAAGCCTAGCGATGATATCAAGGACCTCTTTACTGCTGCATCGTGTTTGCGTCTTCTTCCTGGCTTTTATTTTTTGACGCGGATTACTGCAGAAGGCAGGCCAGGCCGTACTTGACGCTGCAGCTTGCCCACAGCGAGAGCTCTCCTCCGCGTGCGCCCGTTCTACGCACGTGCCGTTACGTTCATTTCTGACGGAGCACGCATCAGGCTGATTCTTAATTGTTTCATTCTGGCAGGGTGCCGGGTTCGCTCACCTGGCTGCTGCTGTTGGGACCCGAGTTCGAACCCCACCGGAACCCCAATGTGTTTAGGGGCTGGGGCTGTTGGCGTCTCCTGTCGTCGTCGTAATCGTCGTTTCGTGTAGTCACGGTACTAAAACACCGGGAAACTCGCTTACGCCTTGCGCTAGAGCCTCGCGCTGGAGCGCCTCGTAACGCGTACTAAAAAACACCGGGGACACTCGTTTGTATACGCCTCGCGATAGAGCTTGCTGCTTCAAAGACAAGAGACTTTTACACCAAAGCTGTAGACCTCTACCCCCAACGGTTTCACCTCCGTTGGCAAAAACGCCAAGGCGCCAAGAATACACTTATGCACTGCATGCTTCGCCCCTCACCGGCGAAAAGCAAACACGCCCGTGTGTACGAGATTTCGGCGCACGATAAAGATCCTCAGGTGGTCAAGATTAATCCGGAGCCCTCCACTACGGCGCGCCTCATCGCTTGCGTTGAGTTGGCGCGTTAAACCCTACAATAAATCAGGTTTCACGTTAGTGGCGGATGGCCCGGAATTTTTAAAGCATTTAACTCCCTTGCGCAATGTTTTCTATTTATTTATTTCCTTTTTGCAACGGTGGCCATTTTGGTACCATTTGTGTTGACAACGACGACAACTACGGTGACTTTTCGCGCTTGATGAGACAGATAAGGCTTTAACAAAGCTTTAGCTGGATGGCCTCCTGTATAGTTCAGAAAGCCGCGAGCGGCCGCTACAGCTCGAAATTGTGCAGATTACCGCTGGTATTTATTTTTATTTTTAGCGTGCTCTCTTTGTTTTATTTTCCAAAAAAATGTAGTTGAACCAACCCGCGTAGTGCAAGCTGCTTAGTTTTGTTATTCTGGGGCCTTTAACTATCATAAAAAAAAGCAATCCCCCTCCCTCTTCAACCTTTCTAAAAATAACTAACGAAAGCGGAAGATTTTAATGCACCCTACAGTTTCCTGATTTTGTTAGAAAAAGCCGTAAGGATTATAGACGGATATTTTGTCATTATACGTCGGTTGAGAGCTTGCCGGAAAAAAGAAAAAAAAAGTATGTCTGACGTCTTCAAATCCTGCTTCAGACATGGTGGCAGAAGCAGCAAATACTTCTAAGGCTCGCAAAATGCTTTTTTCGGGAAGGTTATAAATCCTCGCAAATTCCATTCCCATCTGGAAGCAACCAGACGAAACAAGCCGCGTTATCAGCAGTGCTGAAAGCCAGCATCATTACACGTTTGAAATAATGGATAGCGAGCTCGTGTTCCGTTTAAGGCCTGTATAGCTGTTCCTTCGTTGTTCGTTCGATGCCTTTTTTTCTCACCAAAGGGCTCTGAGGCAGGATGTATGATGTCCCCGTCGCCGGTGTATACGGGTAATATATCTTACTTGCGCGTTACGTGCAGAGGAGGGAGAAGGGAAAATCGAATTCGGCGTGATTTGTTTCCGTCTCTGCGGCGGCGCCTGTATAAAGCGCTCGGCGACAGCTATATATATGTTTGGGCCGTAGTGAAATCGCTCCAAATGGGACCCCTTCCATTGGGCCTCGTTTCTGTACGCGTCAGGCGCCGAACAATGGCGTCTTGCGCGATGTGTTATCGCTCGTCTGTAGCTTTTTCTTGTTTGGAAGCTCTCCAATAGAGCTGGAAAGATTCCGTGCCATCTCGCTGTCTCCGCCGGCGCTGCGTCCTTGTTGTGTGCTTCTTGCTTCGGTTGTTTCGGTTTCGATTTTGTCCGGCGGGCTTATTTTTTCTTCCTTCTGAATTTGACTGTAAGGATAGCGGGATGTCGGATTGGACAAGCGAAAGACGGTGGTGGACAGGGGCGTCGTTGTACCATTTATGGCTTCAGTGCAGGCTGTTTATTCCGCTGAATTCGATTTTTTTTACCTTTAGCGCATTCGTGCGTGCGTGCGTGCGTGTGCGTGTGTGTGTGTTCGGTTTGTTTGTTTGTTTGTTAGAAATGAGGTTTGGAATGAGGGGCTCGTTGAAGGAATACAGACAGGAAAGCCAGCAGTCTAGAACGCCAAGGAGAGCGTAGGGAAGTGACATGACTTTTTTTTTTTTTTTTTTTTAGAAAAAACACTCGCCTAGAATGGTGTCTGAACTCACGCCTTCCGATTACAGATCCGATGCCTTACCAATTCGGCCATCTGGGTGACCATGTTCTCCGCCCGTATACAGTAGCCGACCGATTTTTCGGACCTGGAGGGGAACGAGAAATAGTCCGAATAAAAGAGCACTCTGAAAAATCCGCGAGTCGCAAAAACGAACTTCATTTCATTCAAATAGGACTAAAAAAAGTCGCGAATGGTTTCTTGCCATAGATACCTCCTTCGTATGAGAAGGTCTGCTTGCATCTCCGCAAGCGTCACGTTTTCTTCGTGAACATTGGACGACAACGCCAAAGCGTTGGCAATGTCTTGCGTCGACGGTTGCGGGCGTCTGGAGTGTCGGGCAACGTATGACCCGTTTCCGGCTTCCTAGATTGCTTCCGCCGTATACAGCATGCAAAATTATGTCCTCCAAGATCAAAGTTTGTTAACCCGGCGGGAGTCAAGTCAATCCCCATCCAATCCGAAGCTAGCCAGGGGGCTTATGATTGAACAACGCGTAGTCCTCGAGTCGCACCGTGGCTCTGTCGCGGAAAATTTTGTCCGGAAAATCGAACTTTTGGATTTATTTTCTCCGAAATATCCGTTCATATGCATCACTCCTATGGGACAACTGGCAGTTCCTCGGGAAAGTCTGGAATATCCAGCAAGCCCGAATTTTTGGAGTCCGAAAAAAAAAAAAAAAAAACGGTCGGCTGCTGTATACGCACGTAAACGCAATTCGAGTTTGAAGAGTAAACGTCCCACGGTGCCGTCAAGACGCGTCAGTCTGCTGCTTCCGGAGATTGAGATGAAAAAAAAAAAAAAAGATTGAGACGTCTGCAGAATCGGTTGGCAGGCGGGTCAGTCTAAACTGAAGTGTGCGTGCTTGTCAGACGTTGCACAGACGAAAGAATATGTGTTCCAAATTCGTAAAATTCTTCGCTCTGAGGCGGAAAGGGGCCGACGTCTTATAACTTTGAAGGCATGTTTGTTTTCATGTTTGAAGAGCGTGGTGTTTTTCCAGTTCTCGCTGACTGCCTTTTTATCTAGCCGCACGACGTATGGATCCACTTCGCGGGTTTTCTGCCAGCTTGCAATGCTTTCGAAGTGCGTTGCTTGGCTTGGATTTGTTGACGGCTCTGAAATAGGATTTTACTATAGTTATAAAGGGCATTACTCGAAATCCGGCGTTCTCATCAGATGTGCGGGCTCTAATATTTCTTCTTTTGTATAATATTTGCTTTCAAATATTTCTCATTTTCTTCTTTTTAATGTTTCGTTATCTAACATTTGTTAATTATATACCTTAACAGATTTTGCATCTTAACGACGGAGAGGGGCACGAAGCTTAAAATTACCTGCTTGACGTAAAAAAACGCTTTATGGCAGATATTTGATTTTAATTACTTTGGAAAACAAGGTCTACTTCATGTAAAAATAATTAAGAAACCGTGCCTCACTGCGCAAAAAAAAAAAAAATGGAACTATACCTTTAACATTCATAGCTTCGCTCCGCCGTGTGTCCCTACGTGTGAATTAGTGTTTATTTTTAGAAGCCTATGTGCTAGTGAAGACTGTCGTCTATATGCAGCGTGCGTAATCAGTGTCAGAAACGGATCTTCACGTGTTACTTCGACGCTGCGGAAAGCTTCATTGCGGCCATTTCCCGATACCATCCGCACACCTCAAATCTTTCACCTGGAACGTTTGAAACATTCCAGGCTGACATTCTACGCGCCTATTCGACTTCCGGCTTGATTACGCTAACTATCCGTAGCTTGCCTTGACACACCCGCCGCGGTGGCTCAGTGGCTAAGGCGTTGCGCTGCTGAGCACGGGGTGGCGGGTTCGACTCCCGGCCGCGGCGGCCACTGCAAAAAGCAAAAACGCCGGTGTGTTCGAGATTACGGCGCGCCTCATCACCTACGTTGCGCCAGTGCGTGAAGCCCTAACATCAATCAATCAAAGCTTTCCTTGATGCGAAGATGAAGACTTCCCGCATCCGTTCACCGTCCGTCTTGTGCGTACCTTATTAAAATCAGGCGGGCTGGTTCGTGCTCATTACGCGGCAAATGTGCACGGAGCGGACTGCAGTCATTCCGAACACGTCTGGCCTTGCTCGCCTTGTGTGCTCGGGGGCTGCGCTCTTTTGAGTCGGCGCGGCATTGCGTGTAGGCCTATGGAATTCGTTATCTAGCGAAACAATGGGTTCAGAAGACGTGCGACCCTTGACACGTGGTAATGATGACAGCCCACGTGGCTAAACTGCGCAGCTGATGTTCCGTAATTTCTTGTTACTCGGAGGAAGTAAATGTTAATTCGTTTTTTTAAAAGGACTCTGCAACACTTTCTTGAACTTTTTTTTCGAAATCTTAAAAGCTTTCAGAACGTAGTCAACTAACACATCCAGTACTTAGATTATGGGGTGTCAAAGCACGTCAGCCAAAAATTACGGCTCTGTGCACTTCAGATAACCTAGAATCTTGCTCAAAATAATTTTCTCTCTTTCCTGGTCTTGGCGGCGTTCTTCGACCGCTGGAATTACTTCATTAAAGCCATGTAGCGGCTATTGGCCGGCTATTCTTCAGTTGCAGCTATGAACACATTCGATTGACACTATGAAAAGAGAGCTGCAAAAGCAAGGCAGTGACGGAAGGCGCATCTGCTGTGATGCGCAAATCACTCAGTGCCGCTCCGTGCTGGCGATGACTATAGCTTTCCCAGTGCTTCCAGACTGAAGGAAAGAGTGAAAGCGTTTATCGGAAGTGTTGCAGGGTCCCTTTAAAAGGGTCATGAAGACAAAATACAAGTTGCGTTCACTAAAAAGACCATTTTGTCCCGATAACAGTAATGTTTTATTTCAAACATCAGTAATCGAGATAATAATTAAAGCTGATGAAGCAGTGGATGTCGCCCCACCCCCTCTGACGTCACATTTCTGCGTGGTCACATGACATCTCTATGACGTCACAGATTCTGCGTTGCGTGATTGGCGGCCACCGACCGAAGCCACAGCCAAGAAACACGACCGGGCAATCGTGAAGGGGCCATCTAGTACCGTTTGGTCATATCACTTGAATGTGAGCGGGTAAATTTAAAGCAATGATAATTATGATCTTAGTGCTGGCCCATAACGCGTCACTCCTGTCCATATTGCGTCACTGTGGCGCGAAATTTGAGCTTCAGTTTAAATCCTCGCATTTTTTTTTTCGGTTAAAAGAACGTCTTTTGTGTCTGGAACAGAGCTGAGTGAGGTACCAAAGGCTAGTTCTTCCGAAATGAACGAAAGTTTTATTTTGTCTTCATGGCCTCTTCACAAGAATTGCATTAATTCGGTTAATCGATGGCGGCATATATATGACCGAACAACAGCGCGAGTTTCAAAATCGACAGAAAACCAGGGACTTGCTGCAGTATATATCGGCAACCCCTTGCCTATTGTGAAGTTTGCTGGGATAGGCGATCATGTCTAACTAACCCTAAATTACTCTTGCAAATTTTTTAACATATGCGCCGCGATAGATTGGTCGCGCGATCACTATAAATTTTTTCCGTACCAGTGATCTGTAATTTATCTCTCAAGCTTGGATTTAAGTTAAACTATAGCTTACCCGACTGTAGGCGTAGCTGGCGTGATGTAATGGTAGCCGTGAGCAGATTTCTCGTGAGTCTCTGCTCCTTCGGTCCTTTACTTTGAAGGGGAAATAGGCGCAAGGACATCAACCAGTAAATAGTAATGATAATGATGACAACAATAGTATTAATAATAAGGCATTTGATATAATTAGCACGAAGTTTTAGGGTTGTCGATTATTTGTATTTTTTCAAAACTGTCGTCTTGTTTTAATATGGGTCAAGGTCCGAGTTCTTCCACAAAGCGCGCTTTCTTTTCTTCTGAGTTACTTCTCATATTTTTTGGAGGACAGCGGGACGTTCGCTGCAGCGAGCTATTTCGTTCTCTTTTGCTTTTTTCCTCATGGAACCAGCAAGACGGTCTTTCACGTCGGCGTACGTGTGCATTTCACCGAAATGTGTCGCATCATTTGGTGCGCCGACGGAGCAATCTCCGCGTTATTAAGGTCAACTCGATCATTTTCTCAGCCGTTTATACTACTACCACCGTCGTCGCCCACCCACGCATTTCTGAAGGACGCGGAAGACACTTGAGATGCGCGCGTGCAACGGGTACGTTTTTTCGATTATAGCTAAAACCCAGTTGATTGTATTAACCTAGTTGCGCCTGACCGCCGTGCTGTCGCGTGAGCGATACCCGTTTGACGACTGTCCGCATGGCGTCCCGCAGGGTGCTGTACTCGCCCCTACGGCGTTCCCGCGTGGCGGGTTTGCCGACCGGCTTCTCCTTCGCGCCGCGTCTTGAGAGTCTAGAAGTCGGAGGAGGAGGGAAGGAGATGGAAGACGAGGCTCGTTGTAGGCGTGAGTTTCTGCCGTCAGTGCGTCTGGTTCCTTGCGCGGCCGACGGTTTGCACGCATGCCCCCCTCCCCATCCCGCGCGAAACTCTGCCGATCTGTGAGTCACAGGAGCTCGCCCCCCAGCAGCGTCTAGAATTCCTACTTTCTCTTCATCGTCCTAGGGCGCTTCAATCTGTCGCTTGGAGGTTTTTCTCGCCGTCCGTTTTTTTGAAGTGGCGCGTTTCTTTGTTTTTGTTTTGTTTTGTTTTCTTTTTTTTTTTTTGTGAACGCCCGCTTGTTAAACTTCGACCCCCGACCAACTCCTGGATACATGCTTTCAATATTTTGCTGTTTTCGTATTTTTGCTCGTAATGCGAGCCTCGTCAAAGAAAGATTTTTTTAGGGGAGGGGGGGGGGGAAGGGGGGGACATTTAAGTTCGCTTACGTGCTTTGAAGGCGAACGCATTGTCTTCCCCTAGCCATAGTTACCAAAGACTACCGCTTCACGAGGTTCGCGTCTCTTCGTTTTACTCGTCTTCATTGGTTTCGTGACGGCGGGCCGTTCGGGGCTCCGTACAAAGAAGATACGAAACTGTATTATGGTAGCTTCATTTGTTTGCTGTCATTTGCTGTTCATTCATTTGCCTCCTCTTTTAAATGAGGTCACTTCTTTTTCATTCAGCTCTCTAGTTACCGAGAAGTACCATGTAGGTACCACTGGTTTTAACCTGGGGGCCTTCTGCTGTGTTCATCATCTATTAGTGGGCGGGCACAAGATACCATTCCTGTATCTGGTACCACATTGGAAATAAATTTAAATTCAACTGGCACGTCCGCAAAAACACGAACCCAACTAAATCTCCCACCCTCTCTCTGTCTTTCGAAAAAGATGCACGGACAGAGAGAGAGAGAGAGAGAGAGAGGAGAGAGAGAGAGAGAGAGAGAGAGAGAGAGAGAGAGAGGAGAGAGAGAGAGAGAGAGAATTAACCGTTAAAGAGTTGTCGCGCGTCGCACCTGCGTTTTTAGATTGTTTTATGGATGCGTCTTTTTTTGATGATCTCGACTCGAACACGTGCCGGCGTATGTTTCTTTCTGACCCACTAGCTTCCTGACCCACTAGCTTCCACTAGTCATCCGGAGTCTGAAAGTCTGAACTGTTGGCTGTTAGGGCACGAGCGTTACGGGCGCTTTGAAAAGTTCCCTTTCCATTGCCAGTATTTTTTTTTGTTATTATTTCAGGCGAATAGATGCAGGTAGTTTATTGGATATCCCTGCTGGCGGTAACTGGGCCGGAAACAAGTGCGCCTACATGTACACGTAGATATCTCCAAATGTCGTGGGTTTCGCATAACGCTGCAGGCGCGTATATTTGTCACTTCCATTCTTTCCTGCCGTTTCGAAATTTATTTTTCACGCAAAAGGGGATCTGTGTAATAGCTTATCCAAAACGCATTCTTCAGCGTCCTTATACGGTGGGTTTTCCGTTCTGCGGGGTGTACGTTCAATCAATAACGTAATATAAATATACACTGAACACGGGATTATTCTGGACTCCCCTCGTTTAGATTGTTTTTGCATGCGTCTCTTTTTGAACTTGATCAGTACGTGTTCCATTTTCTTTCTGACCCCCCTACTTCCTCTTCCCAAAAACTGGGCTTTCCCAAAAAAAGTATTTGGATCTAACAAGTCCTGAACTGTTGTTTTTTAGGGAGAGCCCGTGAGCTTTGGGGAAAACTGCCCTTTCAAATTTGCCAGTATTTTTTGATTATTATTTCAGGCGAATGATGAGGTAGTTTGATTGGATATTGCTGGCGGTAACGGGCCGGCAACGCAGTGCGCCTAATGTACGCGTAGTAGCTCCAAATGTTGTGGGTTTCGTTAACGTGCGGCCGCATATCTGTCACTCCATTTTTTCCCCCTTTCGGAATTTTTTTTCAGAAAAGGGGGCGCCTGTGTAATAAGCGATGTCCAAAGCGCATTCCCTTAGCGCCTTAAAAGGGGTTGGGTTTTCCGTTCTTGTGCTAGTTAAAATCAATAAACGTGAATTGAAGAGGGGACAGTAAAGCCCCGGGGTTTCTGGTGTCCCCTGGATAATCTTTCCCCTTAAAAGTTTTTGCATGGCCCTTAGAAAATATTGACCCATTGTGTTATTTTAATAGTTGTGCCATTTATATGTAGAAAAATAATTTCTGCACGTCGGCGTTCAAGTGATACGGTAAAACGGAAACATGTAGGCCCCGCTGCAGTCGTCAAGCCATGTTTCTTGGCGATATAGCTTTGGCTGGCAGCCGCCAATCGCACAACCAAAATTTTATGACGTCATAGGAGCCTGCCGGAAAGTGTCTGGGGAGGCACCGCAGCTTCATCTGTTTTGGTTTATGTATTCATTATTTGTTGGAAGTCTGCGGCGAAATTGACATCGTTGTTATCGGGACAAACCAGCATTTTCCATGAATCAGACTTGTATCCCGTCTTCGTGGCCCTTTTAAAAGCGAAGGGGCGCCTCTTGACACTGCCTAGGAGACGGTTGATTCCCGAGGCGCTACTCGACAAGATAGCTGTACAGACACGGCCAAGACAGTAGAGAGTTGTAGCAGAGCGGAGAACCGGTCCCGGTACGGTACCCGGTACACTTGCGCATGCGCACAGCCACTTCTGACGCCTCTGCGCATGCGCAGTGGCGACAGTCGCCTACCGGGTGCCGTACCGGGACCGGTTCTCCGCTCTGGTATAACTCTCTATTCAGAAGGATCTCGATGGAGCGTCAAGCAGGTTGTCTGAGCAGGCAGGCGGCTGTCGCTGACTTCCGGTTACTGCTTGAGGTTGCTATAATTTTGATTTTTTGCTTTTTTGTTTGTTTGTTTGTTTGTTTGTTTGTTTGTTTTGTTTGTTTGTTTGTTTGTTTGTTGTTTGTTTGTGTGCGACGTGCATACTGCATGTTACATAGTCCCTGCATTCCTGGTTTCGGCGAGTTGTTACACTTGAGTGATGATTTGTTACATTTCACACTCCGACTTTTGCCACCTTGCCCGCTTCGCAACGCTCTGGCACTCACACACGCATGCGTTTATATGCGTGATGAGGGAGAGGGTGAGGGAAATGGTCACGCGTGCGTGGCCCGCGTCGTCACGCTTGACGGCGGAGCCGCGATTCGGGGACGGGACCGGTTCGAGGAAGTCTGCCCCTGCTGCTCTGCATATCCGTGACGGACGTGCTCTCCGGTTTTCCTTTTACTGGAACGGGATCCCCCTGCGCCCCGCCGATGCTTGCCTGCGCAGTGTTCGTTCCTGCGTCGCGATATCGCGTTGCATAAGCACCACCACCAGCGTGCTGAGTTTCAGCTATGCCGTCGTAGGCATGCCGCAGTGCCCTTGCCAGCAACATAAAACATCCAGACATGCACGCGCATGTTCGTATACGTACATCATACAGGAAACGAACGTTATAAACGAAGTCGCTTTATTCGAAACCTCGCCTTATTAAACGTGTTACATGTCCCACGCTATGCATTGAAAGCAGGCTTTAAACGAAGTCTCGCTTATAACGAAGCCAGATTTTTTTTAGGGGCGAAGCCCCTTAGGCACTCGGGCTGTCGGCGTCTCATGTCATCGTCGTCGTAACCGTCGTCTCATGTAGTCAACGTACAAAAACAACGGGACACTCGTTTACGCCTCGCGCTGGAACGCTTCGTAACGCGTACTAAAAAACACCGGGACACTCGTTTTCCAACGCCTCGCGCTGGAACGCTTCGTGTTTCAATGACACGAGACTTCTACAGAAAAGCTTTACACCTCTATCCCCCAACGGTTTCATCCCCGTTGGAAAAAACGCCAAGGCGCCAAGAATACACTTATACACTGCATGCTTCGCCCCTCAAGGTTTCACGTTTAGTGGGATGACCCGGGATTTTTTTTTTTTTTTTTTTTTTTTGCGCAAGGACTTTGTTATAAGCAGGGCTTACTGTATATGTAATACGGCTCCTCTGCTGTCACGCCTGAGGCGCGCATATCAGCAGGTTCTTTATTCTATGGATCGCTCTGAGCAAGTACCCGTCTGTGTACGTTTGCATAATTCAAATTTGGTGGTTTTTTTGCGCGCCGAAGGTACACCCGGTCTGTGAGGAGCTGTGTTCAACGCCGTGTGCGCTCGCGCCACAAATAATGAGGGAAGGGTTACGAGGAAATGCTTGACATTTGAATGGAAAACGTAGCGTGCATTCGGGTGGAACTTACTGCCGAACCTGTCGGGCAAATTAAACCTTTACGATCGACGGACGGCAAACAATGGGAGCGGGGCGAGGCGTGGGCGGAAGGGCATGAATTGATCTCGTTGCGTGCGTCTTGCTGGCCGGTGGCGCTTCGTCAACGACCAGCCGACGTGCCGCGACAGCACCGTCCGCGCACTGTGCGAGGCCGAACTCGGCAGTATCGCGTGATCGCGGACTGTTAGCGCGTCCTTCCCGCGTAGTACCGAAAGCAGCAGCAAAGGGCAAAGGGCTCAGCTTGCGACGTGGTTTAACCGGGAATCCGGAACTGCGGTTGAAATGGGCGCAGTATTAAACGAAACACTTGAGCCATCGTTGGTGGTGTCGAGAGAACTCCGACCGCGAGGTCTAATAACAAAAAGTTGCGCGCCCAGCTTTCCAAGTATGGTATCCATACTGAGAGAGGACATATTATAAAAAAACATTTAATGGGAAAGTTTGGGCGAGTTGGTACTCCATTGAATTGATGCTTACAGCGCGAACAATTAGACGAAGGATGGTCCGTGTTCGTGTAGCCACTCTAACCGTCCTTCGTCTAATTGTTCGCGCTGTAAGCATTAATTAAAAAAAACACGTTGAAAATGCCTTTATCGCGAACAGATCGTCCTCTATTTTTTTAAAGAGGAGTGGTTATAGGCTAACCCTCCGTGTTTATTTATTTATTTTTTGCATGCGTAGACCGAGAAAAGCCGCTCCCCTCTTCCTCACTTAAGCACGCACTCTCACTTCGGGGCCAGCTGTTCTCTCCGGTGTTTCATATTTTTATATTGATGGCGTTTATTGCCACTGATAAGTGTCTTTCCAGCAACGAATTTGTGTTTAGAAGTGAAGTTGAGTGTAAGGAGATTGGTGTGGGCTTGGTCTTTGTCAGCTGGCTTTCCCACATATTGTGTTGCACAGTGAAGCCTACTCATTAGGAAAAGTAGGCGGTAATGGGAGCGAACGCAGCGAAAGGAGACCACCGACGACGATCGGGCCGCGCACTCCAAGCGTATGCGCGGAGCCCGTCGGGACCCCGAATATCGCGGGGCGGAACAAGCAAGACGTCGGCGACGGCGCGGTGTTAGTGGACGTTTGTGGCCAGCAACAACCCACACACAGCTCCGCTGGTGATCCACCTTCTCAGAGTGAAGTGGCGCTGATATTTTTTGGGGGGAAGGGGGGGGGGGGGGGAGGCGATGCACCTCAGGGGCTCGGGCTGTCGGCATGTCCTGTCGTCACGGTAAATCAAGTTGTCAAACGATGGTCAAAAAATAAGCAGAACGGATAAAACCGGTTCTAAATAAACTAACATGATTTAAACTAATTTAAAATACAGGCATAATCAGGATTTAATTGCATTAAAACAGGAAATTTGTTAGAATCCGTCAAGAAATTTGTTTCAAACGCCAGGTTTTTCTCCTGTAAAGCGCACTTCTTAGCATGCTGCGGCGTGTGACACGAAAACAACTTGCGGCCAGTCTGTCTCTCATTTAATTGCTTAAATCCCGTTCAACGCAAGAGGGGGCGCCACCGCCTTAGCAAGCGCGCGATTGCCTCCTCCCACTTTCTCCGGCTTCTTCGGCGCCCAATCAGCGCGCGCCGTGGAGCAAGAGGCTTACAATATTTGAATACACGCTTTCGCCCCTCCCCTGGTGTCAGGTTAGGAGAGATGGCCCGGTGTTTTTTTTTTTTTTTTTTTTTTTTTCGAGGAATAGTGGTATTGTGTAGGGTATATTCACAGAGAAGTGTTCAAAGACTCCAGGGCCCAGACCCCATCTTACTCCTTGGCTGAAATTTGGGGCGGGGGGGGGGGGGTGTTTAGGGACTAATTAAGGATCATGGAATGGAATTGAGAAGGTATTGAGCGCAAAGATCGAATTCTGCGGGCTTGGCTAACGTGTCCGATGAGCTGAAAAATTTCACTGAGCACACGTGATGGTTGGATGAACTCGCCGTTGCATTCTTCAGAGGGGCGTGTCGCGTGCTCTCTGTACACGTGCTGGGCTTCGGATTCGGATCGGCTTCGATGGGCTTTCTCGGTCATTTCCGGATGCACGGTGCGCGGCTTGCCGCGCGTGATTTCGGGATTCCCCTCGCCTGGCACGCCGCCTCCCAGGTCGTGCTCGCTGCCACGCTCTTTGATGGACGCCCTGTTCAACCGTTGCGAACTGCATTCATAACGTTGCTCAGCCAACAGGGGGGTCGTTGCGCGCGCTAGCGAAGAAAGAAAGGAAGCCAAGCTTAACCAACACCTACTAGGTGAAAAAAAGCTTGCTGGTAGTGTCAACCACACCACTACGAGCGGAAATGGCGGACGCGACGTACTTCCTACGACGGCGATCAAAAAATCGTCTCTAGATCACCAAACCTGCTGTGTATAGATAAGAGCAGCGGGGTCAGGGAGCGCTGTTGAGGCATTTCTCTCACCTGGGCGTCGTCCTGTTAACGGGGTCACCCGTAATATGTATACGCGTGGCATGGGTGATTGATGCCACGCGAGCTATTTTTTTGCGGCGCCGGTGCTCTTCCGAAAGTTGGGCGGCAGGCGCCGACGGATGCATTATGGATGGCGAGACGGCAGGAAATGCGCGCCGTGCCCGGCTTGAGCGCTTTTTCCCCCGCATCACTTTATTCCGCCCCGTTTCCTCGAAAGAGAAAGGCATCAGCGCGCCGGTGTCACGGCGCTTGAGCTGGGCAGTTTCTCAATCAGCCCGGATACCGAAGGCTGTTGCCGCCTTTTTTTTTTTTTTTCATTTATTTATTTATTGCCTCGCGGTCGGTATAGTTGTTAGTTTCACGACGTAAGTCAAGCGACGTAGCAGCTGGCTGGGAATGCTTGTTCCTCGTTAGCCTGTCAGCTGTCGATCACAGGTAGTCTATACTCTTCATACTACTGCCTTGAGGCACGTAGGAATCTCGAGAGCTGGGTCGACGGTATACGCGCTCTTTCTCTCGACGAAAGTTCCTCTCCCAACGGCTTCCTCCCCCATGTACAGTAAAGCCTGGTCATTACAAAATCGCTTTATACGAACTTCGCTTTGTTCGAAGCGTTTCATGATCGCCGGAACACATCATACCTGCTTGTAACGAATTATCGCTTATAACGAATTTCGTTGCAGCGAGGAACGTGGTGTTGTTTGTTTCGCCGTACTTCGTCAGTCCTTGCGGTTTTCTGTGTGTTTATTTCTGCTTCATTTACTTAACGCGTCGTAGCACCTACTCCGCCAGGTCAGTGCAGGGCTAGCAGACGTGCGATATTCTGATGCGTGGTAGGTGCGCAAGCCCAGCTCATCTGGTGCGACGCATAACGCTAATTAAGCGTGTTGTTATGCTGCGCCCCGTTTTCAAACCGATTTAAAAGACACCAAACCAGCGCACCTGCGTAAGAGCCCACACCTATCTGCCTATAGCCATGCACACCAGTGATGGGAACATTCGATATGCAGATTTGATTAAAATAATAATAATAATAATAATAATAATAATAATAATAATAATAATAATAATGTTATTATTCATATTAAATGTTGTGGATGTTGTGGCTGTTGCAGCTGTTATCATCATTATGTGAAAGTAAACCTGGCGCGTATTCCACGAAGGTAACGCCGTCCGTTGTGGTGAGGCTTTTACCAGCCGTGCATGCTTATATACCGCTCTTCAGTCCCGCTACTAGTAGCGGACTTCAAGGAAGCTGTTTCAAAAGGAGCTGTTTCAAAAGACTTCTGTTTCAAAGAGCTGTTTCAAAGAAGCTGTTTCAAAAAGCTGTTTCAAAAGAAGCTGTTTCAAAAGACTTCAAAAGAAGCTGTTTCTTACAAGGCGTGTTGAGCAGATTCATAAAATTGGAGGAAGGTAACCACATTGGAACGGCAGACCCCGGTTTCGCCTGTGGCCTTGCATCACGTGGTAGCTGTCACATTTGCGACGCGGAAATTCGCGACGGAATCGGGGCGAGGTGGGAAATGTTGGAGAAGTATATCTCTTTAAGGTTACACCTATCATCTTCCCTGCCATTGCTCGCTGAGTCGTCCTCAATTTAAGTTGAACCCTTTCAGTGAGCCTCCAAGTTTCTGCCCCGTAGGTGAGTACCTTAAGGGACAATAAGAGAGCGGAGTGGGTCAGGCAACATACGCGTGTTAAGGACATGTTAGCAGAAATTAAGAAGAGGAAATGGGCGTGGGCAGGGCATGTAATCCGAAGGCAAGATAACCGTGGTCATTAAGGGTAACATAATGGATCCCTAGAGAAGGCAAGCGTGGCAGGAGGCGGCAGAAGTTAGATGGGCAGATTAGATCAAGAAGTTTGCGGGGATAAATTGGTCGCAGTTAGCGCAAATGGAGATCTATGGGAGAGGCCTTTGCCCTGCAGTGGGCGTAGGTAGGATGATGATGATGATGATGATGATGATGATGATTCTTTACGTGACAGCGGAAATAAAATAGTTTTAACCCTATTCGGGTGTTATACCCATTCTCGCGGAACAAGAGGATGACCCTGTGACTTTCTTTTGGGTGTGCTGTTGTGGGCTGTCCACTTCTATTTCTTCACACGAAACAAAACACCCAGCGTTTTTTTTTATTGATTGCGTCGTGGTGGGAATCGACATTAGGTTAGGTATATATGTCAAGGTTGCTACTTCGGCGTAGTAGGCCAAATATTTGAGTTCAGCGCAAACTTTAGTACAAAAGGCACTTGACATTTGAGTTCCGTGCACAATCAATCGCGACTAGCTGCATTAAATTGAGGCAGAACAAGCACATCGTCAAAAGTCCTTTAAGCACTTCCCCTCTATCTTGGGGAAAAGGTTGCCCCCGAACAACTTCTGTTTACATTTCAGTCTTCGGAGGCGCATTCTTCAGCCATTCCCTTCTTTAATCGCACGGTTGCCTTGTGTTCACGCTGTGGTTTTTTTTTTTTTTTTTCGCGGGAGGAACGAGCGTGCTTTCCCGTCGTGTTGCTTGCTGCACACGCGCACCTTGCTTCGTTTTGCGCAAATGTGTAAAGGTAGTACACGCGCACTTAAACTCGTCCACTATGTTTTCGCAGGCGTCAGCGGAACGGCCCCTTCTTGCGTGGCGGTCCACGTCATCGGCGACTATGTGGATGCACAGGTTACGCGGATGCCAACTAGGCGACGCATCTGTAGCAGATTCCTTGCAACCGCGATGGCCGAGCCGATTCTCACCTGGTAAGTACTATAAACTCTGTTATTAAGGCCCCTTCCAGAACGCGCTTGCGCGTAGGCACCGCCATCTTTCGCGTTCCGTTCTGCACAATCCAAATTGGGGGGCGGTATTCTCGTGTTTTGTCCGTTTTGTATCCGTTTCAGAAGTTTCCGTTTTGAGCAAGCCCTAATTGGCTAAAAGCGAACACCCGGATGTTACGCCGTGCAAGCACGGCGGAGCCATGAGCCGCCTCGGAGCAGACGATTTTTCGTCGCCTTGTTGCTGGTTCGCTGGCGGGACAATAAGCACATAAAAGTAGTTTAATATAGTTTTAGTCGTTTTAACTGTGTTTGCAAGAACAGTTGCGCAAAAGTCAACCCAAAGCCTGCCTACAACTGGAAGTACGTCACAATAAAACGGACGCAAAACGGACGTTTTCAAGACGGACAAACATGAGAATACGCCCCAGGAGCGGAATTCTCGGTTTTGTCCGGTTCATGTCCGTTTCGAACGTTCTGATTGGCTAAAAGAAGACGACCAGATGTAACGCAGCACATCATTGGGCAGAGGTTTCGCAAGTTCAACTACGTCACGACTGAAACGTACGCGAAATGGACATTTTTGAGACACAACGCAAAATTTAGCCCCAGGAGGGGTTTCCTAGATAACCTTAAGCCTTAAACCTGTTTTCTGCCCTTCGCACGCAAAGCGGGTTCCAACGCAAGGGCTTTCGTAAATAATTAAAGCCGTTCCACTCAACCTGAAAGCTGTCGGAAGTACAGAGCAGTGATTCTCCATAGCCGGCTGTGGCGCCGTTATCCGCTCACTTCTACCACCTATCACGCTCTTCGCCTCCCTGTCTCCCTCCTCTTTTGGTGAATAGAGCGGATGCGATTCTAGCAATTCAAATTTCCCGCCTCCGCAGTGCTCGCGCGCCCACTGCCTGGAACTGCGCGAGCGGGATCTCGCACGTGCCCGCGCCTTACTGTGCAGTTTGCAACGCGTCGTTCTTGGAGGCCACTTTTTTCGCTTACTATATATATATATAGTAAAACCAACCCAACGAGCATTCAGCTAAATGGACGCGGGGGCTGCTGGTTATATACACAGATTTTGCCTCAAATGTACCTGCAATTTTTTTTTTTTTGCGCTAAACAACGGGGAGATGTATGACAAGCGCCAGCGTTAAGGAGTTTCGAACGGTTATGAGTATATAAACCGTTTGATTTTCGTAGCATCTGTGTTTTACGGTACGCCGTGGGGCTCTACTTGGGTCCGTTATCTCGCTGCGCCGCCTGATTCCGGCAGTCGCGTGACATTGTGGACAGCGAGCTACGACGACAAGGCTCTGCACTTAAAAGTTGCTTCTGGAGCGAAATCGGCCTCCCTTCCGCGTAACCGGTTCTTGGGAAAACGGAACCCATTCGGTCGAAGCCCGGTCTTGCGGAATGGAGCGACGGGAAAACAGGTTTCGGCGCTGAACTTTCACCAGGAAGCGACGCAACGTCAGCGGTTGTGAGTGGTGAAGTTATAAAAACTCGACGTACTTTGACGAAAGAAAAAAAAGCAATTTTTGAACGGAGTTGCAAGGTATCGGGGTATGAGTAATGGAGGGCCCGTTTCCTGTCACTGCCGTATGGTCGTCTTGCCGAGTTCCTTGCTCTACAAACGAGTTCATGAAAAGTGAAAGATAGCCAGTCAACTGCTTTTTCTTTTGGGCGTTTGAAATGGGCTTGACCCTGGCCCGCTTGCCAGGGAATGTTGTCATGTGACATCCTTAACTTGCGGGCTGTCGGAGTTCCTTGCTAGTTACTCGAATGTTCACGAAATTGCACTACATACTATTGCTGGGCTTACTGGCGTGAACGTGGACGCACAGGGCGGCTGCACTGGGGAAAATATTTACCTTTCTGTCCGTACAAGAATGAACCGCTTTCCGGCCTAGAAATAATTCATGCCGAATCGCAGGGTGGGTCTTCTCATTCGTGGTGTCGGTGTAGCCCCAGCGTCGCTTTTTTTTTTTTTTTACATAACCTTGGTTTTCCGTCAGATACTGTTTGACCAGGTGCTGGTGCGAAGTAAAAAAAAAAGTAAATACCGGGCAAATATTGTCTATATACATTTTGGTAGTTTCCGCGAGGGTTTGTGCTCCGGGAGGATGAAATGCGGCCGTAGATTGGATTGGAAAGCGTTATTGAGCATAAAAGTGGGTGCTTTCTTAGTCCAAAGCCACGATGCGGCCGTCGATATTTTTTTCGCAATTTCACGGTTATAGCTCCAACGAGCGGTGTTAGTCGGCCCCGACAGCTTTTTCTCAATCCCTTGCGCGCAGCGCTTTAATAATGGCGTTGAGGTATATGGCTCTCGCTTTTGAAATGTGGGTATCAGTGGCTAGAATAGGGAGTGTGACGAAGGCCCGCGGCTCGCGTGCGCTTCTGGTGCAACCGCGCGGTGGCGTGACGTCGTTTCACGTCGCGCGACGTGCCGAACGCGCGTGGCCGCGTCAGTTGCAGTCCGATAAGCTCCGGGTTTGCACGCATTTTTTCCTCAGATTATTTCACAATTGCAGCAACTATATAATAATATACGCTTCCTATTACGAACACGTTATTTGTCTCGAAATATTGCCGTCTTGACAGCCTCGGAAGCGGCCAGCCGAACTCGTCGCTTCATTACAGTCGCTTTTCGCGCCAATTGAGGCGCAGGCACAGCCCAAACAAAAAGCGGTCCGTGAAAGGAAGTTGCAATTAGTTTGAATTCTTTGGCATGGATAGTCACCTTGGGTCACTGATATTTACATTTCTGCACAATTTATTGACAGTTTTCTATGCCGATTATAATTTAATGAAACCGGGTGTAGTTTCGAAATGTTACAGCAACGGCTGAATGTTTTATCAACACTGTACTTTCCATACTGTCGGTTGTGGCTGCAATCAGCTAAGAAACGGATATGTTTCGCTTGTTTTTTTTTTAAGACAGAATTCATAAACCGTTTGACAGATCAAGGTTTAATTGAAAGTTTCAATAGCAACTAATGACAAGACGAAAAGAACCGTTTGATTCAATTTTTAAAATGTTTGCCGAAGAAGAAGAATCATATTCGAACGTAATCGGGAATGAAAGACGGGACGCGTTTGCACTGCCGTATGAGTCGTAATGCCGAGTTCCTTGTCTACATACGGTTCTGAAAAGTGAAAATACCAGTCAACTGCTTTTTCTTTTGGGCGTTTGAAATGCTTACCCTGGCCCGTTGCCAGGGAATGTTGCATTTAATCCTTAACTTGCGGGCTGTCGGAGTTCCTTGCTAGTTACTCGAATGTTCACGAAATTGCACTACATCTTACTATTGCTGGGCTTACTGGCGTGAACGTGGACGCACAGGGCGGCTGCACTGGGGAAAATATTTACCTTTCTGTCCGTACAAGAATGAACCGCTTTCCGGCCTAAAAATAATTCATGCCGAATCGCAGGGCGAGTCTTCTCATTCGTGGTGTTGGTGTAGCCCCAGCGTCGCTTCTTTTTTTTTTTTTTTTAATAACCTTGGTTTTCCGTCAGATACTGTTTGACAGGTGCTGGTGCGAAAAAAAAAAGTAAATACCGGGCAAATATTGTCTATATACATTTTGGTAGTTTCCGCGAGGGTTTGTGCTCCGGGAGGATGAAATCCGGCCGTAGATTGGATTGGAAAGCGTTTATTGAGCATAAAAGTGGGTGCCTTTCTTAGTCCAGATAGCCACGATGCGGCCGTCGATATTTTTTTTTTTCGTCCATTTCACGGTTATAGCTCCAACGAGCGGTGTTAGTCGGCCCCGACCGCTTTTTCTCAATCCCTAGCGCGCAGCGCCATAATAATGGCGTTGAGGTATAATGGACTCTCGCTTTTGAAATGTGGGTTATCATTGGTAGGCAACCCGTCGATTTCATTTTGGGGTGTGAGAGGACGTAGCGCTGAGACGGTAAAATAGCGTGGCTGCTGTGTCGACGGGTGGACGTGCATACAAAAGCGTACCCGTCAAAATAGTACAGCCGGAACCGCCACGTCGACGGCGGACGTGAATAAGAATCACCAAGCTTTCGCCTTCAAAGCACGCAGGCAGATGAAGTGTCCCGAGGATTTTCGCTCCGTGGAAGTCTCCCGCGCTGACGTCAGCCCACGGCTCAAAGGACAGACCGAAGGGCCTCTTATCTTCGTACCTGCCAAAGGCTTGAGCAGTTCTCACGGGCCTGATACAGCGCTCAAGATAGCGAATGCTGAGCGAGGCGCGACTTGTATTCACAGCCGGGGCGTGGTAGACAAAAATGGTTGACGGGGCAGTGCATACTGCAGTACGCCAGTCACCCTTCTTTTATGTGTTGTGCGTCGTCAGTTTCAGCGGGCCTTGAATCGCGTCTTTGTGCAGATAAAGGCGAAACGTGCAAAGCGGGCTGTCTGCTGTTGCAAGGGGCATTATCTGCAGGAAAAGGCGCCCAACGACGCCAAGACTTGCTGCCTGCGAGCATACTTCTTTCCGTGTAAACTAAACCTTCGCTCGAACGGAATCGCTTTATTCGAATTCTCGCTTTTTAGAGCGAAAGCTTTCTAGTGAGACGGATGGTGTCCTGTCAATGTACTAACGCATTTCCCCGTAGACCGGTTAACTGATCGATCGAAAAGCTCTGATAAGATCTTTACACGCACGGCGCGTGCGTGAAAGCGGGCTTCCATTGTGTCCAAACGGTCACTTGAAAATCGCGAAAAAGGAGCGGTTCTACATAAGGCAATAACAGGCATCCGTCATGAAGAAGTAGTACAATGGTATACCTTCACCTCATAAACCACGTATGGGTATGCATTTAGATCCGTTCGTAGCCATGCGTTTACTTTGTGCGCGAAAAAAACGTCGCATGGGTTCTTTCTTCGTTTGCGATTTGGGGCTTTCAAGGCTTTGCGATCAATTAAACGCACTTTTAGCGAAGGTTTTGACGCAGTTTTGACGTGAGAAAGGTTTCGCGCTTCTTTCAGCTTTCTTTGGGAAGGCGCCCTCTCTTGACTACTTTCGGTATCGACGCCAAGCTGTTCCATACACTGCTCACCGCTCTATGAAACTTCCTTGAGAAATCTGGCTTCCGCCGTTTCCTTTATTTTCGTAGCCCATTAGATGTGTCAATTTTTTTCCCCACTACCCAACTATCCCCAATATACACCGAAATTCCCTAAAGCGTAACATGGCGTCTTTGTATCCCTTGTACATAAATTAAATGCGTGTTACCACCACCTAGTCAAGAGGAAGCGCCACAGTCCCTCTGGTGAATCACTGCTGCGAACTTGACAGCTTTCACGTTGAGTGACACTGCATTATCTTTTTAACAGCGGAGCTGTCGTACCAGCCGTAAGTTCGGTGTTGCAGGAAAACATACCAAGAAAATGCGGAGCATTCGTGAGCGCGTGCCTCACGGTCCGACCGCCGAGCGTTCCCGGCACGCGCAGTGGCTTTAGAAAAAAAAAAAAACGGCAAAAATGCCGAGCGCTTGTGAGCGCATACTTCGTGGCTTTAGCAAAAAAAAAAAAAACTGTGGTTGGTTCCTCTGTCATAGGAATCAGTAAAACACGAAAGTGAAATGTGCAGCGAAATCTGCAGCTGAGCATGATTTGCGGGTCGGCGGCTGTCTTGTGGGTGTGCTTTGCGAGCGACGTTCTGCTGTGGGGTCGCTTCGGCAAAGGTGTGCTGACGTCATTTTCGTGACGGATATGACGTCAGTGAAATCTTGGGGTATCGCGGCATAAAACACTTTCGTGTTAAAATACAAAAACCGAAAACGAACAACCTTAAGTATAACGTACTCTTTAGTACTAATGGTTGCTTCCCCGCAAGAAGACCCTGCGTGCAGGGGTGCACCCTTTACAGGCCGCTTGCTTCGTTGTACTGGCGTCACTTCCGGGACGTATATGACGTCATCGAGATCTTGGTGTATCCGGGAATAAAACACTTTCGTGTTAAAAAAAGCAGAAACTCCAGCGCTGTCGTCAAGCGCTTCCCCACATGTAATGCTTGGCAGGAGGAACACGACGATATCGGTGCATATGACGATGACTACTACTAGCTCAGCGCAAAGCAGCGACGGAACGTGTAAATAAGCAATTTCAAACTTGGGAAAATGCGTGGCGATGCGTCCTTCAGTGCTCACGTATAAAGAAATCCTGCAGCTTCGCTGTTGTCCAAGCCTTGCGCGACTTAGTGCAAGCTTCGCCAGTTGAGCTGGTGGAAGAGTACAATGCTGCGGATGGCTTTGCATCCGTGCACAACTCGCCGCGAAGAAGACGACGACCTTTTCGATGCATATGACAACGATTACTAGCACCGCAACTATGCAAGTAAACAGTGATACTGAAACTTAAAGGAGTACTGACACCAATTTTCGGCGTTAATATTATTGCACAGTGCGCTTCCTTTAATCAACAGAATACTTTGGCTAAAATATGAGCGGCTTGCGACGCGAAGAACATACTTCAATTGGATCTCATTTATCGCGCCGACTGAGCAGCGCGCGGAAGCGGCACTCAGCAAATGGACATCAGCGTGACATCATCCCGTGAAAACCAAAAGAAGTGACGTGACAGCGCTCGTCAATAACTCGTGACGGCACCTCACGCGCGCGGCCCCGCGAGCGGCGAGCGGGCGCCGGCGCATTCACAAACGGGTGCACGTAGCCAGAGCTACAGGCATAACCGCTGCCCAGAAACCGCTGCCCAGCGCGGGAATTTGAAACAAACGATTTTCGGGCCGTTCAATGTAATTAATTATCGCGCGCTGAAGTATTTAAAGTGCTGTTTCGGGTTTGCCAGACCATTAAGCGTCGATAAAAGCAATAAAAGTGGAACGTAAAATTTTCGTGTCAGTACTCCTTTAACTATGTGTCAGGCAACTGCTCCTGCCATTCTAGTCTAGCGCGTGGGTGCAAGCTTCCCGGAATTTTTTTATAGCATTTGTTACGCCTGTACTTTCTATAAGGGCCCATGTTGAAAGAAATGACAATGGCTCTCAAATTTTCCCGGTCCTGAAGTTTCCCGCACCCGTCCATCTCGCACTAGTGTATAGGCCGAGTATTGCGACGCCTCGTGGCGTTCGTTCTTTGGCCACCATATATATAGCGGCTGTGAATCCGCGCTAATTAATAGTGGTTCCCTCTAGCCACTCGACGGGCCGCGCGCGCGGTCGATGGCGCTTTCAAACATTCCGCCCTGCCCTCTGACTCCGTCAATTAAGGCAGTCTGCGAGGGCTGTTAAAGCTGCGCAGTGACGTTCGATGGTTCAGTTGGTTCGAGCCAACGCATGAATTATTCGAAATCTACGGTCGGCTAGGCAGATTGAGCTGCTGCAAGCAGTTGCCGCTCCTGTTAGAATCTTGCCCACTGTCTTCGTCGGTGTCGGTGTTCGATAATATAGACTCTGCAAAGTCTACATTATCGACCTAATGGGGTCGATAAGTCGGGAAATACAACCCAGAACGGTCTTCGTTCGATGGAGTTTCCTGGATAAAGTTTGGGTTTGATGCGGTGGCACACGTCATCACCCCGATTTACAGAGGATGCCGTAATCAATCATCAATCAATCAATCAGTCGTACTAAGCACACAGAATATGGGAATGGGGAAAGGTGAAAGGGGGCCCTGCTTTATAGGACACTCCAAATTATAATTCGGTTTTTAAACCAACGAGGTGTGTTGTAGGTTTATTGTTTTTTCTTTACTGTTTTCTGGACTCAGTGATTGGCAGTGACGTAGTTCGCGTGTGTACAGAGGTCAATCCTGTTAATAACGCGTGAACGCGTGGCCCGCGGTATACATGCAGCGCAGCCTTCTGGTAGCCACCGCCGTTACCAGCGAGATTAGGGGACGGCGCCTCAGCAATTAGGTATGTGTAAGATGTAGTTCCTTTTGCTTATTTCTTGGCAGGCACCTTGCCCCTTGTTCTTGTGTGAAAATGAAATAAGGTCATTCCTAAGTAAAATTGCGGGTGATTACCTTTTAAGAAATGACGCACAACGCGTCGTACACCGCACGAGAGTCCTCGCCACTTCTGATGCGTGCGTGCTAAGAATTTGTTCTTGGCGCTGATAATGACGGTCCGTGCCAAATAACCCTGCCGAACGCGACATCAAGACTTCAATGTTATCAAGCGAAGATATCTTCTACATCAACAGCCTACTCGGGTTTACCGCCGGACGAATTCCTCTCGCATTGTTAACAATGATGATGAGAACAGATGTTGGCCGCTGCCGTAGTCAGGGGCTATTTTATGGGGAACCTTGCTCCCAAGAACACGGCAGCATCCTCAATAGCTTTTGAGTCCTGTCGCAGCGCACTCCACTAATCTCCGTGAACACGCCGGTGGTTATCAGTAGGCTGCAGCGCTGTGTGTATCCATGGCCACGCGTTCGTGCGTTGCTGTTGACAGTTTTGCTGCGAAGCAGTATACCTTTACCAGCCAAGAAAAGTTTCGTACCCGCGTCAGCAGAAAACTCCTAGGCTAAATAAAAGAAACTACCGGCACCGCCAGGAATTGCACCTGGACACGGATAAAGAAGCGGAGCGAGAGCCCGTTGTCTTACCGACTGAGCTACCCCTACACGAGGAGACGGGGGAGACAGACGGTTTACTCAACAAGCACAGCGGCGGGTCTATCACCTGTACTCATTCAAAGCCCTTGTGTGAAGTACAAACCGCATAATGTAGAATAACGGCGTTCACCTACTTTGGAATTAGCGGCGAACGGAACAGCGTCTGGGGAAAGTGTCAGGGCATGGGCGGTGACGCATGAAACAAGAGTGAAGGGGAGGCAGTGAGAGAGCCATAGCCGCGCGTGCCGCTTGTTCCTCACCCTCGCCACATGCTCCTCTCAGTTTTCTTTCTTCCGTCGCTGCTGCGTTCGGACGCCGCTCCGCGAAACCCAGGTTCCGGCTGCCAGAGTCTCTGGTTTCACTCTTTGTATAGCCACATGTGTGAATTCAAGTAACGTCGCATAAGTAATCGTTGTGGGTGTCGCTTACAGCTTCGCAGTCACCTTCACTGCGGTGACTGGGGCCTTTTTACTGCAAAGCGCAGTATATGTCTAACACCCCCCCCCCCCCCCCCCCCAGTTTTCATTCCGGTGTCATCGATTTATTCGGCGCCGCTCCGGTGCTCCTCCTCACCACCGCTGACACCTCTTTCACAACTATTCACCCCCTCGCCTCCACCGATTCCCCCTTGGCAAGTTGCGCACTCGGCAGCTAACGGCGGTAAGCGGTTATCAGATGATTGCGAAGAATAAACTGAAGCATGGATGGGCGTAAAGAAATGCACTGACGATTACTACACTCCCTAATATGAAATTTGTGCGCAGCGCGAGCTGCAGTCTTCTCGGTCACGACGCATTTCTGCTGCGTCTCAGGAAGTGCTCGCGTGATCAGCGAACGTACGGCGGCGTGCGGTACTTTGCTGCTACCTCGCAGCGCGCCGCCGGCCAGCATGTTGCAAATCGGGTTCGAACCTCCCGCGCAAATGTCACGTGGTTGGGATTAGCCCCGCACAAGGGAGCAGCGAGCATGTTGTTGCATATCGTGTTTGAACCTCCCGCGCAAACGTCACGTGGTTTGGATTAGCGGAGAGTGGAACAGCGTCTGTTGAAAGTGTCAGGGGGAGGGCGCTCCTTGGTGGCGACACATGAAACCTGTGTGAGGGAAAGGCAGTGAGAGAGATGACGCCGTAGCCGCACGTGTCGTACTCCACTTCACCCTTCGCTAGACGCTCCTCGCCGTTTTCTTTCTTTCGTGGGTGCTGCATTCGCGCACTCGGTTACGCGGTTATAAATAGATGCCGCTCCTGCGAAGTCCTGGGCCCGTTTGCCCGAACGCGATAAGTGTGGGGATAAGTTCTCAACTATGACTTCAGCGCTGTATAGGTAATGTCGTTTGCCCGAAGCTGATACAAACGATCGGTTAAGGTATCGTTTCTGTCGGGTTTTCTGGCAACCGGCTTATTTGCCGTGGCCGAATTCGACTTATTGGCGTCTTATTCGTTAGCGGGAACTTAATCGGGAACGGCTGCCAAAGGGCTGCCCCCTAAAACGACCGAAACCCGCCGTCGCGGCGTCTGTCACTTCTAAGCACGCGCACATGACGTGTTTCCGGTTTATGCGTGCGCAGGTTTGTAGTGAAGAATGGTGGGAGGGAGGTGGGGATGCGTGCACACGCAGCTATAAGTTTCATGGCCGCACTGATGGATGGGATGTCTGTTGTGCTGGTACGAGATTTAAACGCGGACGTACGTCCCAATGGGACCTGTCCGGAGTCCTTAGTGGTAGAGCGGATTAGGTTCGTGTGTTAGGCTAATGTTCAGATTGCCGACGTTAAACCTGTATCGTGACCTGTGGACGCAAAAAAAAAAAATGCCATGTCACGCATTTCGGTTGGCTGAGACGTGAACCGTCACTCTTTAAAGTCATTACGACAGTTGCGGCAACAGTATGAACCCGGCCTTACACAAACAGTAGGATGCTTACGACGCGGGAGGTACACAGGCAGTTCCATGTTTATCTGCAAGAACAAAGCTTGAATCCGTCAGATGTTCATTCAGCTAATTGGCTATGAAATATGCTCCATCGCAAATTACGATAAACGTGTTTTGCTTCGTGCACTCCGTGGACTGCGTCCAGCTTTGCAGGTCATCCTTCACAGAGTGGAAGGGACTAATTTTTTTTACCTCTTTGTACGTAAAGAGGACAGGTCTTCGGCCACATTTTGGGGTGTGTTTTTTTATCCACTGAGACGACGCTGGAATGAACATTTATAGAACCGGAACGGAGGCTGGCGCAGCCTCTGTAGCAACGAAATTTATTCTCTCTATAAAACCCGCCGTGGTGGCTCAGTGGCTAAGGCGTTGTTGTGCTGCTGTGCACGACGACGCGGGTCCGATTCCCGGCCGCGGCGGCCGCTTTTCTGATGGATGCGAAAAGCAAAAACGCCCGTGTGTTCCAGATTTCGGCGAACGTTATTGTGCTCCAGGTGGTCAAAATTAATCTGGAGCCCTCCGCTACGGCGCGCCTCGTCGCCTGTGAAGCGTCGGTGCGGTAAACCCTACAATTAATCACTCTCTCTCTATTAACGGAACACATGTTCCCGGTCCGTTGGAGCTCCGCCTATCGCGTTTTGCTTTGTGCACAAAAGGTTGGGTTGCCGCAGAATTAGGTGTGTCACGAGGCCTGTGCATTTACCTCGGCAATCAACCGTGAACCCCAATGGACAATGGCTGATAAGGGGCTTGGACAGGTAGCGCCTATCGTTTCGTGCAGATAAGGATCGACGCAGCTTCCCGTCGTCGCTTGTATAACGAGGGCTTCTCGAGCACATTGTGCAGATCAGTCGCGCCGTGCAAGCCCGGTGATCGCATGCGAAAAGAACGTTTTATTAGCGTTTAACTTTATTCGAAAATTTGATCGAAGAACGCCCGGCTGTCTCAACGACATTCGCTACTGGAACAAGAGGTGAGAAGCCAGCGATATGTGAAATGGGCAGATCGCTACTAGAGTGTGTATTGGAGCATACACGTCGCGACAACCCCAAAGCAGCTGTGAGCTTGAGTGCTCACAGCTGCTTTCGTTCATTTATTGATTGATTCATTCTTACAGCAGCCGTTGCTCAAGTAAAAATAAGTGAAGCAAGCGTCGTAGTTCTTTGGTAACGCAAGGTTATGGGCTCGTGCTTATTTGTGAGACGATACGTGGTGAAACAAGATTAACAGGATGGAGCGCAGGCTAGGAACTTCTAAATGTAAAGATGTAAAAACGTTAACGCTGCATCCTGTAGGGTGACAAATAATACACATAATTTGTGCATTCGTTGCAAGAGGTGGTGCAGGAGTCCCGCTTTCATTTCGAGGTAGGAGTGGGCGATATCCGAACCACAGGCCATCGAAAGTGCCAGTAATACCCGTCACACGGGCACTTTCAATCGCGATTGAGCCGATCCGGATCGAGCTCAGTCCGGATCGGGCGCTGCTACACGGCAGTTTCAATCGCGATCGACCCCGATCCCGCTCTAACTCAAATCTGGTTTCTCGAACGCGATTGAAGTTTACAAGCTAGATCGGACGAAAGCGGTGGTATACTCTCGTCCCCGCTGAGGAATGGCACAGAAGGTGACAACTTCAACTAACGCCACAAATTGTATCAAATAACTTTGACAAAATAACCGTGCAGTAACATTTATATAGTTCCCTATAAGTACGACCGCGCAAAGTTACCAGACGCCGGCCTGCGAAGTACATTTTTAGCGCCATCTGGTGTACGTAAGTTGCAACCGGTGCAACTTTTGCCGCTGCGTCGAGCGCGCTCGAAAGTAGTCAATCGCGCTTTGCTTCAATCCAAATTGAAAGTGCCTGTGTGAAAGGGGTATAACTTGCGACTAGGCTCCTCACCCTTGTAAACCTGTCGCACCGGTGCTCGAAACGGGACGGATGCGTACCGCACCCACAGCGCACTTTTTTGAATCGGCAATCTGCAGGCAATCTCTGAAACTGATCGCATCGAGCCGGCTTGGAAGAATGAGCGCGTAAGCGCCTTTTATTTATCACTGACAAAAGGTCGGCTACGTCAAGTCCAAGGCCACTTGGCAATGCGGTGATTAGATAGCATCGCAAGGGCACGTGTGTGCTGATAAGCATTGCTATTTCGCGCCCCCAACTCCCCGTTGCTTAATAATAAATTCATGGTGTGCGCTTATCCTGTCCACGTCGTTTCAATTTCTGTATCCCCGTTCTGCAACTACTCGCAAGACCGGGGGCGGAATTCCACGTACGTTTAATGCGACCATTTCAAACGAACCCTCGGAAAAAGGCCTCACCAGTGCAACTACGTTCGGATTGAAATGGGACGCGAAACTGACTTTTTTGAAACGGGTACAACTCGGACACTGCCCCTGTAGTGAGTTTCAACATATATATATATATATATAGTGCGCTGTTAGGGCACTCAAACTTTATCTTGCTGTCGGCCGGGAAACAAAAAAAAAAGTGAGTGAACGGTTAATTCATTCCGCGCGACGGTACGTTCACTAATCAATTCGAATGATGACGGAATAGCAAAGAACAACCACTATGACGGAGAACGCCGTCTATACGCTATCTTGCAATGCATGCGTTGCTTCGCTCATTTCGCATCGTTCATTTTATTTGAATGGCCGTTTTTGTTTAGCCGTGCGTCTTCACTTCACATACGTCAGCGGGAGGCCAACTGGGCGATTCTTTCGTTCTTATAACCGCCTGATGTTTTTTACGAGTAGTCGCCGCCTGGTTGTACTATTTATTCACCATGTTTTGCATGGCACGCATCGTTTTAACTTGACGATGCGCCGTCGCCTTGCTGCCTCCTGGCCGGTACGAAAGATTACCGGCCTGGCTCTTACCCCCTCCTAACCCTCCTGTTTCTTTAGGGGCTCGGGCTTTCGGCGTCTCTTGTCGTCGTCGTCGTCCTCTCATATAGTCACGGTACTATACAACACCGGTACACTCGTTTTCCAATGCCTCGCGCTAGATCGTAACGCGTACTAAAAGAACACACCGGGACACTCATTTTCGAACGCCTCGCGCTGAATGTTTCATCTCCGAGGGCAAAAACGCGTATTAAAAGAGCACACCGGAACACTTGTTTTTCCAACACCTAGCGCTCGAGCGCTTCGTGCTTCAAAGACACGATACCACCTTTACAGTAAGGCTGTATACTTCCACTTCCCAACGGTTTCATCTCCGCGGGCAAAAACGCCAAGGCGCCAAGAATACACTTATACACTGCATGCTTCGCCCCTCCCCAGTTTTCACGTTAGTGGAGACGGCCCGGGATTTTTTAGCTGCTTGTTCAGCCGCGGGATTTTTGCAGCGAAGTTGTATATTGCTAGGAACCAAGCAGACTAGCTCCGACAACAGAGCGATGTAGACAAGGATCGCACGCTAGGGTAGCGCCACCTTGCGGCGCCCACTCAAATCCCCGGGATCGTAAAACCGTGTGCCACACCTTCAGTGTATGAAAAAGAGTAATAGAAAAATTTTAAAAATGTCTTAGGGCCTTTATGTTTTGACATGACAGTTTATATTTCTTCTAAAAAAACGACTTCCAAGCAATGCATCCGTGTTTAGAGGTGAAGCCGGCTTTCAAGGTACCAGTGTAAGCTCGGTCTTTGTAAGATGGCTTTTCCACACAGTGAGTTGCGCAGTGAAGCATCGCCATCCGCGCAGGGAGTACGAGAACAGAAAACGGCTGTAACACTTGCATTATCGAAGGTATCCCGAGACAGATTAAATGACAATTAGCCGCTAAGGCGACACTACCTTTACGCCGAGTTTCATTTACTTGTCTTAATTAGATAGTTCACAGTGCAGTTGTAAACGTTACAGAATTACCGTCTGCTGCCAATACATGGTCATTTACGGATGGAGCACGGTTGCAGAAAACAGCTGTACCTTGTTTTATACCGGAACTATCTGGAAGCAAATTATATGAGAATTAGCCGCTAAGACGTCTCTAACATTTACGCACCACAGCTTCGCTAATCATCCTTCTTCACAGAGTGGGAGGAAACTGAATTTTTATTGTTCGTTTTTAAGGACGCGTAAAAGAATTTGACATCGCGGGCACTGTTGTGTCGTTCTGAGATGTTTGACCGCGCGTCGGAAGCATTTTTTATGTCGTTTTTAGCAAAACTACGGGCCAAATATTAGAGCGCTCATTATTTCAGTGAGGATTCCTCAAAAGCGGCCCGGCTGCCTTTGGTACATTTCTAGGCCCGAACTTTTAAAACGCTCCTTATCTTACGCGTTTACCCCCCTCAAATCGGGAATCCTTCGTTCTTCCTTAACTGCTTCCTTACAACTTTCCTTTTTTTAAAAAATGAAGGAAGCGCACACTAACGCGTAAGACTTGAAGGTAGCGAAGCTGTACGCAACCTTCATGGCCATCACGAAGGTTTAAGCCAACGATTGCAGCCGATTTGCTTCTTCGTTACCGCAACGACCTTGACTCCATGATTGTAAGTTTGAGCTGCTTTTTTTTTTTTTTTTTTTGTTAAGTGATAACCATTAGACATCGCCTTGGAGGGGCGTACGCTATGACGTGTCTTTTTCTCGTTCCGAGAAAGTGTTGCCACGATTACGGCGAACGCTGGGTGTTTTTTTTTTTTTTTTTTTGCCAGTTTTGGCCAGTCTCCCTAAATGGGTATTCTTGGCTTGACGAACATGCGTAGGGGACACTGGGCGGTCGTCGCGTGAAGCGCACGCACGAGCGCTAGGAATAAGTCTTTGATGATAGCTATATTTTTGCCTTCAACACACGTAAAAGCAGATTCAAGTTCAACTTTTGATGTGTATACGTGCACGTAACATGTAGAGTCTGGATTGTGATGTTTACCCGCATGACACACTTCGTGAGAGTGGGCGTGCCTAAGCACCGCTTCAACGCAGAGAGAATCCGTCTCGCTCATTTCAAATAGGTATTGTTCAGGAGGACAATTACCTTTCTTGCGCTTGTCAACGCAGTCGCTGAGTGACAGTTAAGTATGTTTCGTAGGAACATTTTGTATACCCTGCTCCTTTCCAGCAAGCTGCAACACCTACGGCGGTATTTCGTGTTTGTCCGTTTCGACAACGTCCGTTTTATTGTGACGTTCTTCCAGTTGTAGGCGGGCTTTGGGTTGACTTTTGCGCAACTGTTCTTGTAAACACATTTTAAACGACTAAACCTATTGAAGCTATATTTTATGTATTTATACTGTTCCGACAGCGAACCAACAAGGCGACAAAAGATCGTCTGCTCCGAGAAGCCGCGGCTCATAGCTCTGCCGTGCTTGCATGACGTCACATCCGGGGGTTCGCTTTTAGCCAATCAGGGCTTGCTCAAAACGGACACTCTTGAAACGGACACAAAACGGACAAAACACGAGGATACCGCCCCTGCTGCATTCTTTGTCCTTCGTTTCCTTTCTCGCAAGAAATTTCCGCACTCGACGGCAGCGTTAACCGGTCAGCGCGGTTTATCGTGTCTGTCTCTGCTTTTCCGCAACTCGTTTGCTCTGGCGAAAACCGGTTAGAAGCTACCTTCTCTCGAGTGCGAACTTGTCTTCCTAGGCCCCAGCCTCGTTTTCCTAACTGCGCAAAGAGGTATCTCGCCTCTTCTCTCGAGCATCGAGATTCCGACCGCGTGTGTAAGGAGTACACACTCCAGCTACGCGGCCGCCCGCAACCGCGATTCTTCTTTTGTGGTCACCACTGCGGCATGATGATGTCCCGGCGAAAACGTGACCGTGCACTCGAGCGGGCGCGCTTCTGCGAGAAAGAAGCCTGCTTGCTGCATGCGAACTACGCCGCGAATTTCTCTGGTGTAGAGACGTAAGGTGGGAAAGGGGGAAGACCGAGGCGATAATGACGATTACCGCGTTTTTGCGGCTACTGGACGCCTTCCCTTTGGCCCATGAAGTGTTGATTTTAGACTGGCAACACGGTCGCTTTACTGTACACGTTTTCGTTGTTTCTTTTTAATCGTTTGTTACAATTGCTTATTTGCGGTATTGCTCTCGAGCTTTATCCGTGGTTTTGGGTTAGAGCCTTGGCACAGGTGGCTTCAGTGTATTGAGAAAAGAAAACAAAAAAACAAATCGTCGGAGAATTTCAGTACGCTTACGTGCTTATTGAAGGCGAAAAAGCCTGGCGGTACTTATCAGAGTTCTTCAGTGCGGCGATCGTGTTTGCGCCTCTTCCTTCGCTTTCGTGTCTGTCCTTCGTCTTTCTCAACATAAAAACTGCGCCAAAAGTGCGTCAAAACCTTCGCAGAAAGTGCGTCCAATGGATCGTCAAACCTTCAAAGACCGGGCCCAAATCGCAAACGAAGAACGAGCCCATGCGACGATTTTTTGCGCACTTAGTAAACGCATCGACGTACGATCTAAATATTAATACCCCTGTCAAACGTGCCTATTTAAGTGCACTTACACGGAGTGCACTCGGCTAAAATGTCATTCGGGAGCAGCTAAACGGCAAACGCGATTGGCACTTTACAAGGAACGCACTTTAAGCTGAGTGTGGTCCCCAAACACACTTTCCCGGGGCCAGCTCGCCGAGTGAGTAATCTCGTGAACAGAAGTCCGAAAATCGGAAAAATTAACCTAAAACCGCGAGCGTTTAGATGATAATAAGTAACGTTAAAAGTTAATTATACTAGATATATTGCTTATTTACTTTTACAAAAATTGAAGCAGCGATGAAAAATAAGAAAATAACCTCTCTCTCAACAACGTGCCAGCGCCGCCTGGTGGGTGTTTTGCTCCATGGCAGCCGTTCTCTGCGGCGTTCTCGTAGGTGGTTTCTTGTGGCCCTGTGATTGTGTTCCTGCTTCAGCCTATTTCCGTTGTATTCAACGCTTTAAGCTAATTTCCCCCAAACAATAATGCTGCTGTCATTCACTGCGCAGTGAGTAACAGTGAAGATATCAGCGCCGGTGTTCAGTCCGCCGTCCCGACTCTGTTTTTGTGGTCTTGTGCGAGGCGCCGATTGCGATTTTAAACAATGCAAACACAACGAAATGTTTGCATTATTCCTCACGTGATAAAGAGGGGAATTTCAAGTAATTTTGCGTAATATTTACGCCGGCTATCGCCACTGACATCACGGCCAAGGGCACTTTATTTCGTCGTTTAGCAGCGCGCAGCCTAAGTGTCACTTGGGAAGCCCGAGTGCACTCGGCGGAAGTGCACTTAAATAGGCACGTTTGACAGGGGTGTAATACGTGGTTTACGAGAAAACGAGATATACTATTGTATTCCGATGCGTGTATTGTGTCACCTATGGTACCGTTACTTTTTCGCGATTTTCAAGTAAACGTTTTGACAGAATGGAAGCCCCGTTTCACGCATGCGCCGCGCGTCCACAGATATCATCGGAGCTTTTCGGTCGACCAACCGGTCTATGGGGAAATGCAGTAGTTTTTTGACAGGACTCCATCGGTCCCACTAAGAAAGCTGCCGCTTTAAAAACTGAAGTTGCAGTGAACGTTGCTGCACCGACTGTTTCGCCCGCTTTATTGCCTTCCTTCGCTGATTCCGCTTATGACTTCCGTCGCTGAGCGCACATTTCGTCGTTAATCGTTGCCATGCGCACTCCTTAATATCCTCCTGTTTATAGCTCGCGTACCGGTACCGGTGTGCTATGCTCTTTGTTTGCACTGATTAGTGGGGCAGGCGTGACAGAAAGGAGTTCACCTTCTCTTTTTAATTTCAAACCATGCCTGCAACATTAAGAGCTTTCCATTCCAGGTGTACAGTTAGATTAGAACGGCATACGCATTCGCGCCGGTTCGTGCACGCGTACAAATGTTTTGTATTCTCCGTGCGGCGTAGACTCGGAAGTGACTTTACTGCGGGCGATGCAAGTCACTGCCGTCGTATACCTGTCCGTTGAAAGCCGCGGGTGGCGGTTTCCGCGCGTGCGCTGCCGGGATTTACAGTTCACGACTCGCGTGTGTTTTAGAGCCTTCGCTCGTGGGGCTGCTATAAGAGCCCGTGAAGGCCCTCTTAACGCGTTCCGTTCGTGCCCCGCCAACTCCCGTCGACGCGGCGCCGAATTTAGCAGCGCGGGCCCTTCCCGCTACACGCCGCGAAGGCGCCCGTAACGTCCCGTAAAACACGGCATATCTAATTTGGGCCGCCGGCGCGGCCTCTCCGCGAGGTGACGTCTGCGTGTCGGGACCGCTAAGTGCTGCGCTTTGATGGCTCGTCACGAAATCTCGCTTTTCTTTGCTGTAGTAGTAGTCTCTGCTGCGCTCGTACAGTTGTAAAAAGTTGTCACGCTTCGAAGAGTTTTGTTGCGACAAACCTGCGCCTTCTCGTCGGAGCGTCGCGGCAAAGACGGCGTTTGTTTCTTCGCCGAGAGAAGGATCACTACTGTGCTTGTCACTGATTGTCTCCCCGCGCTTTCCAAGATGTCGGAGTTGCCCTCGTTTCCCGGAAAGATGAAAAGCACAATTTCAACAGCTGCCGCGCATGGTGTAGCGTTGTCTGGCGCACTGTGTATCATAATCATCATCATCATCATCAGCCTGTCTACGCCCACTGCAAGGAAAAGCCTTTCCCATGGGTCTCCAGTTATCCCGGTCCTGTGCTAACTGCGACCAATTTATCCCCGCGAACTTCTTGATCTCTTCTGCCCACCTAACTTTTTGCCGCCCCCTGCCCCGCTTGCCTTCTCTAGGATCCACTCTGTTACTCTTAATGACCAACGGTTATCTTTCCTTCGCATTACCCTGCCCTCGCCCATTTCTTCTTCTTACTTTTCACTAAAATGTCCTTAACACGCGTTTGTTCCCTGGCCCACTCCGCTCTCTTCTTGTGCCGTAATGTTACACCTATCATCTTCCCTTCCATTGCTCGCTGAGTCGTCGTCAATTTAAGTTTAACGTTTTTAGTGAGCCTCCAAGTTTCCTCCAAAGTTAGTGAGCCTCCAAAGTTTAGTAAGCCTCCAGTGCGCGGTTGTTATGGCAACATGTCGCGGTGGGCAACTACTGCAAGACCTGACGGGACTTTGCTCTACACGTAAGATTTTTCTGTTGTACCTGCCAAAAGATTTGATGCGTGAGTCTGCATCCTGAATTCAGAGCGAGGATCTAGATCATTTGCCTCGTTCTACCCATTGGGTTTGTATGCGGGTGTATGTATTGTTCGGCCAGCTATAGGATAATTTGTTAGCTGTCACCTTCTTGAGGGTGTGTGACCGTGAATGCGTCTCCGTTCCGCCTGACGACCGCCCTCGTTCCGTCCGCTAAGTTGCGGAGTCTTATAACAGAATATGCGATTACAAACTGCACGAGGTAGAACTCTTTTTGGGAATACGTACGCGCTTTAATTTCTCGACAACAGTTCTTCCCTCCGGAACGAGTAGAAGGAGCAGCAGAGTAACAACTTAGACAAGTCAGTGAAAGTGTATCTTCTAAAAAATGGCCGCGTATCTGCTCCTTTCGTTGCAGGTGTTGGCGAAAGACGATAGTCGTCGGGCGCCCGTGCCAAGTAAATGCCTCCCTTCTGTTTCTCTCTTACCTGTTACGCTGTTCCTCTCCCGTCTCGTTCCGCCCAAGATAAACACGTCAGAGGTTTGCTCACGCGTTCCACTGCTCCAAGTCAGGTGCCTCGATGCCAGCGCTGCTGTACGCGGCGGAGACGCGCGTGAATCGAGTCGCCCTACTACAACGTTTATGGAACCACGTTGCCCTACTTACTCCACGAGCGTGCCAAGCGGAACGTAGAGCCTATCTTTCGTCGCGTTTCCCGTTTTATTTCTTACATGCCGCCAGGGGCTATAGTAGTGCTGGCAACAGCGGGCGACGGTTTTCTGCAGTTGATGTGGCATTTCATTTGCTATCGCAAAAACAAAGCATTCATGATTCTTTTAAATAAAGGAACACTGCGAATATCACTTATGTATTGATTTTCTCCCTTATATTTGTGTAATATCTTGTTCTTGTTCAACAGTATTGACAAGTACGGACATTGACACCGGGTTTAGACGTTTAGATTTGGCTGTGGGTTAATAATACTATTGCGCAGCTCCTGTTTCACTTTGGCCGGGTGGCTGAATCGAGTCGCAGGCAGGCACAGGCAGGCGGGCTGGCGGGCTGGCGGGCGGGCATTTCTGCGTTTAAGTAGCCCTGGAAAGACTATGCTCGCTGCATGCATCGTCTACTCTTGTGCTGTTTTTGATCCGTTAAAAAAACTCTAACTTGTCCGGAAACACTGGCGATTATACGGGCACCACAGCGCTCGCTGCCTTCGCAGTGATGACAGGTTTGGTTGTGAAACGCCGGACAATAAAATGGATCTCGACAAGAGGGCAGAATTACCTTTTCGTGTTGTGCTTATAACGGCTCAGCCACCGAGCAGTTCTTGAAGTTCACGCAATTGTCATGTATTTGCACTTTCCAGGTGTGTGACTTAAAGAAAATTACGAAATGCAACAACTATGTACAGTCATGAATAAATAAAACGCGAACACGAAAATATGAACCAGAACATACACATAGCGCGATTTCTTTTCGTGCTATTCAGAATAGCGCGATTTCTTTTCGTGCTATTCAGAATGACGCGTGGGTTAGTTACAAAAGGAAAGTTAGGAAATTTGGCTTTCCAAGAATACCAAAAACCGGGCCATCTCTACTAAGGTAAAACCTGGGGAGGGGTGAAGCATGCAGTGTATAAGAGTATTCAAAGATTGTAAGTCTGTCACTTGTCATATGGCGCGCGATGATATACGCGACATCAAAATTACGAAGACGGAGAAGTGAAATTCGAAACGGAGAACCGCAAATTTTAAAGTTAAAGCAAGTATGGAGTGATATAGAAGTAAGCATGAACGAAAAACGAGTGTCCCGTTGTGTTCTTTTAGTACGCGTTTTTTCCCATGGAAATGAAACGTTATAGCGCGAGGCGTTGGAAAAGCTCGTGTCCCGGTGTTTTAGTTCCGTGACCACATGAGAATACGACGAACGACGACGACGACATGAGACGCCGACAGCCCGAGCCCCTAAGTGGCTTCGCCCCTAATAGTACGCCGCTATTAGATGCAGAGCATCTGATTCACTCGCCTTGTCCCTCCGGCGTCGTCGTAGTCGGCGTTGTCCACCCCTCCCCCATTCTCCTCGCCGCGCCAGCTGCGCTCTCCGCCGCTCACCCCCTCTCCTCTCCGATAGCGAACACTCTCTCGCGAGGGGAATTGGATTGGATTCGATTGGATTGGCTTGGATTGGATTAAAGTGGATTGTGTTGGATTGTGTTGCGTCATAGCCGCGGCAGACGCGCTGGGGCCGGCGCATGTGCAGTACTCTCTCTTCCGCGGTTTCCTCTCCTTCGGGCGCGCTGCGCATATAACCGGTGTGCCGTTCTCCGGCGAAGCAATATCCACGCTTGGCTCAAACACCTAGAGTCCACGCCGCTTTACAAGTACGCCAACGTCGTCATCGACTGGGACCGGCTTACGCAGTCCCCTCAACGTTATGCGCGCTATAAAACGCGGTCCCTTCGCCGCTCCGCCTATGCGTCGCATCTACACAGGGGTTCCCGCGAGGGGAGGTGGAAGTTTTTTTGGGCCTCCGCGAACAATGTTTTTCCATTTTGCGCTTTCCGGTTCACATTTTGGTGTTCGCATTTAATTTGTCAATGACTGTACATTTCGGGTGTGGGCCTTCGCCAATGACCAGCATGCAGAAACCTTGCGCCCAGATTGTCCCCAAACAGTCGCAGTGAGGGAAGGGCAAAATCGATGTTTCATATCGCCTGCAGGCTGCCGAGAGAGTGACATTTCGTTTGCTCACCCCTGCACTCTTCTTGCTCTCCCAGCAACGACAAAGAGAGCGTTGATAGCGTTGTGAATGATTTGAAGGGAAGAGTGCGTGCGAAGTTGCGAAATTGATAGTGCGTGAAAGGGGAAGGCCCCGAATGGCGTTAACCACGTTCCCATTATCAACAGACACGCATACGCACTGCGCCTAAGCAAAATTTCACAACCCCTTGTTTTACGCACTGTAAAAACAGGGAACTCTATAGGGCTGCTCGTAACTTAGTCTAGTGAAGTGATGAATGTTTCCGGAAACGCTTGCGGAATCGAGACTCTTCATATTTACGCGAAATCGAAGCGCCCGCACGTGTGGATGTATCCTGAATGCGCTGCCGTACAAACGCCCGAGCTCAGCTAATCCTTTTGAGTTAGGGCCAACTGCGAACACAGACGGAAGTTGCACTTGCGCGTTCCCTCTGTCTGCATCAGCAAAACGTTGCGCGCGGTCTGCTTGCGTAGCGTCGCGAAATGTGCTGGATGAGCGCATTAGGCTGTGTGCGCGCCGGATAAATAATTCGGACAACTGCTCCCTTCGTTTAAACAAGACTAAACCAGAGCTGTTTCGGTATTGATGGCACTGTGTCCGTTAGATAAAGTGTGCTAGGTTAGTTTAGAAGGTTCCACGGCACCTCATAGTGCGGTGTTTCGTATTGCGTCGCTGTTGCCTCCCGACCAAACGGCGTATCCACGCTGATGAATTTACGGTGGCGGTGGTTTTTAATCCCTCACCGTGCTTTCGTTATTTTCATTGCGGCCGATCGCTGTCTGCGTGAGGCGGATCGGTAGCATGACCGATGCTCTAGTTCTCGCAATGTGGAGGACTGTCGAGTGTAATGGGGTAATTCGATTGGCCGAAATGCGGGTAGCGGACGACGCACTGAAGGTGACATCGTGTTGCAGACGATGTACGGTGGCAACAGCCGTGTTACAGCATTGACATCGGATACTTACTTTGTAGTCACGATCGGGGGACATGGTTCCCCTGCACCGCACGAGAGAACGGGAGAGGAAGCGAGCACGACAAGCTGTAGACGTGTTAGGCCTTCCTGGCTTGTTTGCGTTCTCCGTCTCGTCCTTTTGTGCTCACGATGGAAGCAGCCAGCTCGTGAAGCTGCAGGCGGCACTTCACGTCCCCATCAACCGTTATCCCGCAACCGCCTCCGAAAGCCCCGGTTCTTTTCTTGTGCGGGAACGTGGTTCATCTAACATACAGACAGACAGACAGACATACAGACAGACAGACAGACGGACAGACATACAGACGGATAGACCATAGACAGACTACAGACAGCCAGACAGATAATAGTAGCCTATTCCAGCCACTGTAATAATAGACAGATCTTAGGACTACATACAGACTACATACAGACTACAGACAGACTACAGACAGACTACAGACAGACTACAGACAGACTACAGACAGACCAGAGACATACCACAGACAGACCAGAGACAGACCATAGACAGAGAGAAAGAGCGTCCTCTGTCTCATTCTACGAATCTTGGCAGCTTCGCTTCCCGCATCAACTCCGTTAATCGGATCTCCGTGTTCTCCTTCGCGCAGTCTTCTTTATCGTTTCACGGGGCCGTAAAACGCGCGAAATTGAGCAACCAACCCTCGGCGACTACTGGGGACTCCTCGGCGGCCGCGAGCTTTCGCCGCCCGTGACGATGCGACCCCATTTTTTTGTTCTTGCGCGCATTCCCTGCAGCCTTCGGGGGGACTTGGTGGCGTCCTTGCTGGCGCTGTGCTTCCGCGCCCATTCATGAAAGCGCGGAGAATTGCCATCACTTCCCCCTGCGTCCGAAAGCGATGAAGGGGGGGCCCCGTACAATACGACGCCGACTGGCCCAGATTGCGGCAGGTCACGAGTCACGGCGCCGGCTCGTGTGTCGCGCCAGTCAACCGGAGCGGGGCCCCGTCCGTGTGTTCAGGCGCGCTGCCATGTGTGTGGCCAGAGGCTTTCGGTTGGGTGCGACAAAGATTGGGACGGTGCGTGACGAAAGGGTTAAGCTGGGGATGCATTGTTTTTCTCTTTTTTTTTTTCTTAGTATGGAGAAATGCGAGGTTACTGGGGGAAAAGTAATGAAACTGGCATCACTGACCGCGTTCTAGTGGCGAATAGGCCTTTGATTTCCGGAACTTAAACGAAAGGGAAGATGGGGCCAAAATTGGTGCGCTACAACGTTGTGTAAGCCTAGTGGATGGAATCCAGGCACGAAACTTAAGTGCACTGAGCACGAGGTCGCGGGTTCGATTCCCGGCCGCGGCGGGCGCTTTTCTGATGGAGGCGGAAAGTAAAACGCCCGTGTGTACGAGATTTCGGCGCACGTTAAAGATCCCCAGGTGGTCAAAATTAATCCGGAGCCCTCTACGCCTGCGTTGCGTCGGCGCGTTAAACCCTACAATCAATCAATCAATCAACCAATCAATCATCAACTTAAGTGCGGATCTCTAATTGAACATTCATTCGCGTTTCTCTATGCACATTGGTTCTCGCGGTGACGTACTAAAAGTATGAAGTGTACAACAAGCCGCACCCACGTGAACCAGTCACCTGGTGGTCTTGGTCACGTGGAAGAGTCACATGTGAGCGCCGACAGAAGGTCGCGGGGAGCAGGTTTTTGAATTTCGGGAGTGGCGCTGTTTTTGACAACTGGATCCGGCCTGAAGAGGCTGAACGGCTCGTTGCTGAAGCCCGTGACACAACAGCGGCTTGTGATCGTTACCGTGCGCGCTCTTGCACTTATGACGGGACGTCGTGACGTTCGTCGGAACAGGAAGCGGTCGCGGAATGACGTTTTGTGTTCGAGTCATGGCAATCAACGACGGAAGAGAATACGCGGACTCGCAGTCACAAGCTTTGTTCCCCAGTGTGATTTTTTTTTTTTTTTGCTTGGCCTTTTAGTTGTTCCGTGTGTCGGCTCGTGTTGTCGAATAAAGATCGAGGCTTGTCCATTCTTAACGAACTTGGTGTACGACGTGTTAGCGGCCAGTCGCTCGGCACCTGAGTTGTCGGGCTCGTTTCCATATGTCCGCTTGAACGGGACACGAGTGAGTTGGTGTGAGAAAGCTTAGAGGTGTGCGGAAAGAACGTCGTATACGTTATGTGCTCGTAGCTTTTCTGTTGCGCAGCTCTGCCTACTTGTTCGCGATGCGCGTACTTATTTATTTATTTTATTTATAACGTACTGCAGGCCCATTGAAGGGCCTAAGCAGGAGGGGCATCAAAAACAATTTCCTATACACAATACCCGTAGCACAGTGACGGAAATAGACTGGACACGCATACTGGAATGCGTCGAAGTCACAAAAACTACCATATCTTAATTGGTCAAGAGAGTAGTTACAGTCGATTCAGTTAGTTTATTCCAGTCGGTAATTGTGCGCGGAAAAAAAAATCCCGGGCCATCTCCAGCAACGTGAAACTTGGGAAGGGGCGAAGCATGCAGTGTATAAGGGTTATTCTTGGCGCCTTGGCGTTTTTGCCAACGGAGATGAAACCGTTGGAGGGTAGAGCTATACAGCTTTGCTGCAAAAGTCTCTTGTCTTTGAAGCACGAAGCATTCTAACGCGAGGAGTAAACAAGTGTCCCGGTGTTTTAGTACCGTGACTACATGAGACGACTATTACGACGACGACAGGAGACGCCAACAGCCCCAGCCCCGAAGGGGCTTCGCCCCTAAAAGGAATACTTAGAAATGCTAGTCCAAACGCTGTACGGGGTCAGAGTTTCGATGTGTCGATGGCGTTGTAGTCTGGCAGTTGGTAGCTGAAGGAATTCAACTCGATGGCATTGGAAGCGTCTAGCTCTAACGACCGTGCACTAAGTTAATACGAAGACCCGCTCACTGAAATACGACGTTAATGCACTCTATGAACATTTTGCGCTTGGGCGTCACTCGCACGTTACGTGGCTCAGTTGGCGAAAAACGCGCGCGGCGTTCCCGGCTCGGCGCAACCAAGCAGCGCGGTTGGTCTTCTCCCGTAAAGTTTTCTTCCCCTCAAAGCATTTGTGAAAAGTAGAGAAGCCGCCTTTAGAGGCGCCCACCCTAAAGCTTCGGCTTTGTAAAGCTGGCTTTCCCACAGAGGGTAATTGCAGGAAATTCTGTTCATAACGCGCGTGTGTGCGCGTTCGTGCGTGTTTGTTGAAGGCGAATTTAAAGGAGCCCGGTATAGAGCTTGGCTCTGTAAATTTGGCTTCTCCACATTGTGTCGTGCAGTGAAGCCTATTTATAGAAAAAGTTTGGTGTTGTTTGTTTGTTTGTTTGTTTGTTTGTTTGTTTGTTTGTTTGTTTGTTTGTTTGTTTGTTTGTTTGTTAAAGCTGGCGCCGGATTGACTATCGGTACGAAGTCCAACAGAGGCTGGCACTGCATCCTTTGCGCTCACTGCGATTAGTGCCCCGCACGGGGAGAGAGACCATTTTTATTGCCTCGCGAGGAGCGCTATTAATGCGACGGGGCCGCCGCGGGCCCCGAGGCGCCTCATCGCTCACACTGGCCGCATCGCTGGCACTTCGGATGCGCCGGAAGCCCCCGAAAGGACGCTGGTTTGCGAGCTAGCACTCCGGACGTCCTTGAATCGTCCGTGCATTCTGCACGCGTTCGCCGTCTGTGCCGGCGACGGTGGTAGGCTCCAGCCATAACTAGCGCGTGCTGCATTACTCTGTACTTGCCGGGCGAGTGGTGCAGCGAAATGTATTGCCGGCCGGCGAGATCATCTTTCTTTCGCCCGCTGGGCTCAGTGCTGCTTTTTTCTGCCACTGAGCTGCGTTTGTCGAGTGTTCGAGATAATCGATGCCGCATTGAAGAATGTCTCTGGGCGCTGCTTGTCACAGATGTAATTAGGCGTTCTGGTCTTGGCGGTAAGGATGGCGGGGGCTCGATATAGGGGCTGTTTGCCAAAGGAATGCTGCGCTGAGAAGCACAGCCCCGAGGAACTCTTGCCTCGAGCGGTTGGAGGCACAAACCGTTGCCTCTTTTACGCCAAGCGAAAGAGGGAGACTAATGACATCACGTGTGCACATACACACTGACTGGTTTATTTTCAATCGAAAAGCACACTATCAGTATACGTGATTGGTGGTGTACGCTCTATTGATTTTCATTTGTCATTAGACCTCTGGAATATCATCGTATCTTCGGGCCCCTTTCACAAGGCTGTCGAAGTGCTGGTAATGTTTTTCTAAAGCGAAGCTTTAATGTTCTCAATGATAGCGTCTGTAACGCGAAAACGCCGATGTGAAAAAAAAAAAAAAAACGCTTCCAGTGGCCGGAATCGAACCTGGGTCCCTCGGGTTACGACGCCAGCGTTTGTCCGATCATAGCCTCCTTTGTCCGATAGCTCCATTTTGACATGGTTGAAGCGGTTTGGAAGACTAAAGCGCTAACCACATGGAGCGATTTTTCCAGCGACGCGACGAGCGACGCGACTAGGATCCGCAGTCGCCGAACCGAAGTCACTCGCCGAGGCAACCACATGACAGCGACGGCTCGAGCGACTGAGAATGGCGATTTCAATGTTGCCGCACTGCGCATAGTAACGCGCTTGGTGCGCTGATTGTTTGCAAACATTTTTTTGTTGTTCATTTGTCATAAAAAGCATGGCTAAAAAAGTATTACGCCTTTCTACCTTGCTTTTTGCACTTCATTGCATCTCTAAAACTGGTTTGGGTTAACGATAGCGTACGCTTTTCCTTCTGCTCCTCGTCTCTCGGCTCCAACATGAACGCCGCGAAGAATTCGCTTTCTTGACGTCGTTTTTCCCACACGGGTCTCACCCAGTGTGTGCGGGAGCCTTCTTGCTTCTGCGTCAGCGTGTACACAAGCTTTGCCACGCAAACCTTTCTTTGCCGCTGCACCGCAAACGCCGTCTGCGTGGATTTGCAAAATCTTCCCCCCGTTCTCTTCCAAAACCGGAGGTTGCGTGCTTACGTAGGGGCTCTCCTATTGGCTAGTCGCTGAGGCCACTTCCGGGAGGCGAGCGACTGTTTCTGGCGGCCCAGAACCGAGCGATTTGATGAGCGACTTGGTCCGCGGCGAGAAGTAGTTCGTCGCTAGTCGCGTCGCTCCCCAAGTCGCTTGCAAAATCGCTCCATGTGGTTGGGGCTTTAGACGGCAAATCCGTCACGAGAAAGCTTCGCGTCCTATACCATCGTCGTCTTTTGACGGCGGGGTGCGTGATTTTTTAAATTCAAAAGCATTAAATGCCTTATTACTCGAAAATTCGGCTTCGGCGTGACCGAGGATGGCTCCGGAAATGGCTGTCGGGCAAACATAGTGAAAGTAAAGGAAATTCTGGGACGTTTGGTCCGGGAATCGAACGCAGAGACCCGGGGGCGTGATGCAGGTGAATGGGTGCTAGACTACCCCGCGTAGACCACGGCCGGTCCTCTAGTTAGACTTGCCTGTACAGTACACTGCGGTGCGTGAAGCCGCTTGCATCCCGAACTTCTTTTCCCTATTCAGTTTCTCTATCTTTATACCTACATGCATAAACTTGAGCATGTATCTTTCCATTCGTTTGATGCCCTGTGGCAAAATAGCGCGAAAAAAGAAAGAAACTGAAGGTGGACCCAGTGAATGCGTTGTGGCCTTCAACTTAGTACATAGGTTGCACTGAAGGCAGTCACTCACACGCACAGCTAAGCTGTCAAGCATCAAGATACCGAATCTCCTTATTCGGTAAATTTATTGACGCCGTGCTTATCCGATTACCTTTTGCATTAGCTAAGCCTCCTGTATATCCAAATCGCCCTACCCTTTGTACGCTTCTCTGCCGTCTTGTCCCGTCGTTAGGGCTGTTCGAACTCTCGTATTGACGGCTGTCGCCGCGGGAAATATCGGAGCATTCATGAGGAGGCAAACGAGCCGAAATGCAGCAACGATCGGTCGCGGAGCGTTCGAAATCAAGACCGAGTCCCTAATGTACGACAGATGGCATTCACGTCGTTGGCACAGTTTATGACGTACGGTCCTGCGGCATAGAGGTTGTGACTGCTGGCAGTAGCGTGCAAGAGTCTTCATTGGTTAGTTCTAGGGCAGAGCCACGACCTGTTCCCGGTGTGGTTCGCTGCCGCTGTGTTGAATGTAAAGTTGGCGTAGACTCCCATTCGTACGTAGTGTACGGTGACGCTGCTGCTTATAAATATAGCGCTGTTATGAGCTGGGACTTCTGGGACTCTCCCAATGGCCACACCTTGTGGCTATGGCGCAAGCCTGCTCCTATATCGACAGTTCGCGGGATGCTCTGATTCTTCCACTGATATCTCAATGGAGTCCCTTCTCAGACCAATTTTCAGACCGATCACTTATGCTGCTCTCATGAATTCCCCCGGGGAAACAAGCGCCACCACGTTGCCCGTACTGTTCAGCGATCTCTATCGTTGAACTAGACCATTCAATCTGGCACTGCGCTGCATTCGCAGACCATCGATATATTCTCGAAAGTGCACTCCCCCAGGGTTCTCTTGATGACCCCCCATACCATGACCCCAATTCCTCGCCCCGCTAGGCATTCTCTCCCCTTGAGAGCAGTCTGGAACGAGTAGTGTGAGCCGGGGTCTATACACCAGGCTCGGTACCTCTGACTGGACCGTCAGTTCCGCCATTCCTACATGACCATTACAAGGTTTAAGAAAAGTTTATTCTTGCCTCTCGGCTTGCTGCTCCAAGTTTCCCCTCCGACCAAGCGGCCTTCCTTTTCCCAAAAAGAAATTCCGCGTGACCGGACATCGCTGCGCCGAGCTCCATGAATTCTATCTGTACGGAATCGATCATATATCTTTCAGGTTCAATGTAGAGTTCGCCACGTTCCTCGAAGAGGAAAACTATGTCGAGAACGAGAGCCTTGCATTTTCGGGTAGTCGTACCCAAATCCTGCCAGCTCGAGACAGAACAACTTAGTTGGGGCATCAAGGTTTGCCACGTTTTACGCTGTAACCACGTTTTACGCTGTAACCACGTTTCTTAGCCTTGCTACCACGAATGGACAGATTGCCACTAGAATGACGAGAATCCTTTCCTTTCGTAGATCAATGTCCATGAACGCATCGACAGAATGCCATCAGGGTGACGGGAATCCTTTTCTCCCGTGGATCAATGCCGCCGCATCGTCGGAAATCGCGCACGTTCAACTCGAGGGAACATTGATTACCGTGCAGGAATTTGCCAGAGGGCGCTGGACAGAAGACGCAGCCGTGTCTTCGCATTCCCTTCCGCGCCGTATCTACTTCGCCGCCATAAGTGAAAGGAAAACCCCGTGCTCGTCGCACGCGCGTAGCGCGCGTCAGCTGTGTGTTCCCTGCGGCCTGCGCGTCGGTGGTCGGTCGATGGGTCCGGAGATAAGGCCAATTTGAACGCTCCTGCCGCCGGCGGAGGACTCGCGTCCAAAGGACAGCCGCTCGCCAACGTCGTTAGGCTTATCTCGCGGAAGCCGCGGTTCCGGTTGGCTCCTGGGGGCGTCTGCTCATTGCGTCGGCGCCGGGCTTCATTGTTACGCCGTCGGCTTTCGCTGCCTTTCGTCCGCGTGAGTTTCTTTCGATACTGAGACCTTCGTGCGAGGCGTTTCTCCTTTCTTTGTTATATGTACGTGTACGGAGGTAGGGTTTAGTGCCGCCGCCACGATTGCGAGGCGTGAGCGGACCAATGGCGCTGCGGCTTATGGTTGAGAAATTGCTTGCGCTGCCCTGCAAGGCCCGGGAAATAAAGATACGGCAGTCGGAGCAGAGCGGCTGGCCTGCCGCCTGTCATCGAGGTTCCGGGAGCAGCTTTGGTAATGGATGTGTGAAGTTGGCGCGGAATTGGGTAGATATGGATTTGGTAGTTTCTTCGTCAAGAGCTCTGGTTGCCCCATCACTTCACGCCATCGAGTAAGTGGGCCCGTGTTCGTTCGATTGGTGTTTCGAGGACAGGACAGCGGTGCACCGCCTAGAAGATGTTGAAGGGGATAGTAGCCTGCTAATCGGCCTTGGACATTTCTTTTTGTGTTTTCACAGCCTCTGGTTAGGAGAAAAACTATCAATTGCTTTCGGCGCCTCATTTTTATATTCCGGCTGTTACTATGCTGAAATTGGTGAATTTCAGTGAATTCACCAATTGGCTATGCTGAAATTGGTGAATTCGAGATTGCATAATCTTTACTGGGGTATATCGGAAAAAAGCAGTATGCCGGTAGGACCGTTATGTTTGGTCTTCACTTGCCGTTGACTGGGTTTCATTTTTCTTTTTGGTGCATATTCGTTTTAGAAAACTTGATATTACTGCTGCGAGAAATTAGGGAGGCGTGCCGTGTGTTTAGCTTGCGCGCTGCATGCATGGCCATGTCATTTCGCTCATTTCGATGCGCTCAAGGCCGTAGCCAGAAATTTTTTTCGAAATTTTTTTCAGGGGGGGGGGGGGGAGTTACGAATTTTGGGAAGGGGCTAGTTTTGCTGAAAGCAACAATAAGTATTGCTTACGTGCTGCCTGTAAAAGATTTCGGGAAAGGTTCCCCAAGAGAAAATGGTGCTGGTCCCAGCTGGTTTATGGTCAAATTCCAAGCTGGACCCACCTGGTCTTAGCTGGTCCCAGCTGGAAATTTATTCATAAACCAGCTGGGACCTGCTACATTTTCTCCCGGGGTCGAACCCCCCCTCCCCCCCTCTGGGTACGGCCCTGGATGCACTCACTACGTGGCAGCTAGCTACGTGAATGGAAGAGCCGCCTAATTGTAGCAAAAGAGGTAATCTGAGCAGGCGCGTTTGGGTTTTATATTTCGATTTGACCGGTGGTTGCGCCCTCGTGTCGTCATTGATGTGCATTTCCATCGCTGACGAATGGCTCAGCATGTCAAAAAATAACTAAGTGATGGACTGGTTGGTAAAGCATTCTGGAGGAACTTCTATCAGTGCAAAGAATACGTGCGTTCGAAGAGCGCACGTGCCGCGCAGGAAGTTGTATCCCTTTAGCATGAAGCGTTAAGTATATACATTCAGATGGTTAGGCAGATGCGTCAACGGCAGATTGATATCGAAACAGATTGCACGCAATGTAGCGGTATGTGGCCATCCGCTGCTGACATTTTGCCCTGACTGTCGGCAATGGACGTAAGTCACGTAACCCGCCGGCAGGTGATCATGGAAGCTCTCAGAATATTTGTTTTGTGGTTTTGTTTGCTCAGTCTATAAGCGCCGCCCGGCTTCAATAAACTTCCTCTTCCTAGTCAGCGCTGTCTGTGGCGTCTTTCTCGTCCTTTGAAATCTTTCAAGAGCGCTCTGTCGCTGAGCCTTGAGCGCACGCTCAGGAAACGAATCATATGCGTTCGCTTGTGTGGCGCTTATCTCGCGTCGAAGTGCAATCGCTTTATACGCTGCGCAGGGTGGGATGAAAGGGAGAGACGACGGTGATTACATTGCGCCTCTAAATGTGAAAGCGTTCGCGTCAATTGTGGCAAGGGTGCGTGCGACCCGGCAGGATCAGAGATTGGCCCTTTTCAGATAGCACGACTATATGCGCTACGCGGCAGACGACAGTGCAGAAGTTTCGTTTTGTGGTGCAGGACCTGAGGCGGTGCAGGCGGTGAGGTCCGAGGTCGCGTGTCCGTGCTGATGACCGGCGCGCCGAGTGATGAGCGACGGCGGGGCGGCACCGGCAGCATCAGCAGCAGCTAGGCTCGCGTCGTCGTCGCCGGGTCGTCGTCGTCGTCCAGTAGGATGCCGCCGCCGCTTTCCGCCGGCTCGTCGGCGGCCGACGGAGTCGTCGCCGCATCGGCGGCCACCTTCGGCTGGCAGCGCGGTGTGCGCTCGTCGGCCGCGGGCCTGTGCCGCGGACACTTCTACAAGCTTATCGCGGCCACCGTGGTGGCCTTCCTGCTTCTCGAGTACAGCTTCAACATGCTCTCCACCAACCAGAAGACCTTCAAGGTGCGCCGATACTTTCCTTCTGGTCGGCTCTTTTGCTCAGCCGTTTCTTTTTTGCTTTTTTTTTGTTTGTTTTGGGGGGGGGGGGGGGGGCGGAGACGTCCGGTATGTTTTCTTGCTATATGAGTGTTTTCCTACGGTGTCGGCGTTTTTTGTTTCGCCTCAAGTGATTGGGGACTGAAGTCTTGATCAGTGCCGAATTGCGCATGGGTCTAAAACCCAAAGAACATTCAAGGTGCGTCATCTATTTGTTTTTGTTTCTTTCCCTCCGTTTTCGCACCCTCGCTTAATTAATCAAGCATTTTTTTTATCAGACTTCCGCTATGTTTGCCATATCAGCGTCTTACGTAAAGTGAGCGGGGACTGAGCTCTTATGGGTGTTAAATTGTGCATCGGGGGTCATCACTTGTGCTGGCAAATATCCCTCAAGCCGGTTATCCGGTTCTGTGGATTTTCAACCACAGATTATTAGGATATCCGGTTTCAGTGACCAAGTTAACTGATATTATAATATTCTAACGGTTGGGGGTGAAATTTATTCTGCAATGGAGCAGCCATGGAAAAGAAATCGACCTCAGAAAAGTGACAGCGAAACGGGGACGCCTTATAATCGACACCAAAAAAAGTCTGATCGTGCTGGGAACTGCAAATATGTCTTTCATATATAAAACAGAAATCCGGATATCCGAATGTCCGGATGCAAAACTGATTAACAAGGTACGCTAACCGATCACTCCGCTTATCCGGCTTTCAAATTCGAATAATTGGTGGATCGAATAACCGGATAACCAATTTTGCCGTAAAACCAGTTTGGTATCGCCCCACTGGTCATCACTGACATGTTCAATTACCACACAACCGCTGCTGTGCCATTCAAGGGTAACCATGTGAGGAGGCACTTTTTGACGGGCTAGAAGTGATGAGAAGTGCGTGAAGAAGATCACGGAGGAAAAAGGAGGAAGGAGAAGAGAGGCGGAAGAGGACAGATGTGGCACGAGGAATGAGTGTGTTCGAGGAGGCCTTGACTGGACGCAAATGTTCAGGAAACCTCCGCTACGAGCTGCATCTTCCTCCTGGACTGCCGGACTGGCGATGACAACGCGGCGTCTACATCGCAGTTTTATTCCGTGACCGACCAGCGAGCGCACGGGCGAAAATGAGCGTCACTTTCGAGCAACGACAGCACCCACTGCAATGACACCCCACCAAGTGCATCGGCTACAGTGGGCCGACGACCTCGACTCCCACATGTGCGCCTGTACTTTTGTGAATAGGACTTTTCCATAAGGACTGTACTGGCTATATTTTCTACCTTCAATTTGTGTGTTACGTGAATAGTCTCGAATATATTTTGTCCATGTTAGCTGCCAACACACCGTGTCCTTCCCCGCCTGGTCAACCCTTCTCATTAGAAAAACAACCTGCATCAAAAAAATGGCTTCTGCGACAGGCCTCTATAATCGCCAGCGAGTTGACGAGGAAACATTACTGGTGGAGAGACAGCCACTTTTTGCTGGACTTTGCGATGCAGGTTGTTTTTTTGATGAGGAGGGTTAGGCTGAACAGGCAAAGAAGGAACAGGCGTATTGGCGGCAAACATGAACTATTTACTGTTACTGCTATGGACTATTCACGAGACTATTTACATAACACACGAAGTTGAAGGCAGAAAATCTGACCAGTAGAGTCCCTGCGGAAAAGTCCCATTCACAAAAGTACAGGGTAACGTGTGGGAGTCGAGGTCATCGGTACGCTGTAGCAAATGGGATGGGGGGGTGCTTTTGCTGTGGGCGCTGTCGTTGCTCAGAAATGACGTGCCGTTTTCGGCCGTGCACTCGCCGATACGGCGGTCCAGGAGGACGATGAGGCTCAGAGTGGCGGTTCCCTGAACGCTCGCATTCAACCAAGGCCTTGTTCCTCCTTGTTCCTTCTTGAACACACTTGTTCCTCCTGCTTTCCTCTTGCCGCATCTGTCCTCCTCCACATCTGTCCTCCTCCACAAAAAGGAGGAATCTTTTTTCACCCAATGATCTTCGCCGACATCCACACGTGCTTCGTCTTCTTCACTTATATCCGGTCAACAAGCACCACCTCACACCACAGTAACACGTACACCCACCGCATATATAACGGCATGGATAGAGGGGCAGCCAACAAAAGGGGCAGCCTTCTTTTTGGTCACCTGCATTTATTTTCTAAGGGGGCATAACACTGTTAATGCTAATGATGTGGGCGTCTAGTCGTCACTCTGCCATCTAAAGGTACACGTCTTTGTACAGGGTGTTACGACAATAACTAGAACACTTTAAATTATTTTTTCTGAGGGAACCGCTGCTCGGTTGGTGTTCAAACTTCATACAAAGGTCGCATTATGTGGTCTATTTTGTTTGACACTGGGAACAAAGATGATGCGATGGCGATTCGTGGTAGAAAGGAGCCAAATGAGGTAACAGACGATCAGAAAATCTCTCATCCCTAGTTTACTGTGCTCACAAATAGTTGCATAACAGCTGATAGAAATCACAATAAAATATTCCCACGGTTAATCGTTGCCAGTAAACAGTGTATTTGTTTCCTCATCGGCTTTAACATTTTCTGATCGTCTGCTACCTCACTTGGTTCTTTCCTACCCTAAAAGCAGCCAAATGAGGTAGCAGACGATCAGAAAACCTGCTTTCACATTTTCTGTTCGTCTGCTACCCCATTTGGCTCGTTCCTGCCATGGAAGGAGTGTGAATCCCCATTGTCCTCTTTGCTCTGCATACCCCAGGTGGCAGCATCGTTGCAAGATCAGCTTGCACTAGCTAGCATGTCCAAATTGGCCACCATTTTCCCATAGGAGAAAATCATTTTTATTTATTTTCAGAACAAGCAGGTAAGTACCAGCGTTGTTCCTGGTGTCAAACAAAATAGACCACAAAATGCGAACTTCGTGTGAAGTTTGAGTGTGAACCGAGCAGCGGTTCAATCAAGAAAAAATTTTAAAGTGTTGCAATTATTGTGGTAATACCCTGTACTTCGTGCAGTTACCCCTTCAGGCTTAGGAGGGGGCAGACTTGCAGTCACAATAAAGCTAATGTGTGCCAGAAATTCTTACCTCTTTCTCTCCTTAACCATTCAGTTTAAACATTTTCAGCTGTGAAGAAGCTTTTTTTTTCATTTTGCATAAACTTCCACCAGCATGCCTGTAGTTTCGTATCTGTTGAAGAAGGCAAGCGGTCTGCTTTTTGGGGCTGGGACACCAGTAGCTAACAAGCTGTTTTTTCCAATTCTCTTTTCCCTCCTCCATGCTGTGTGCCTCACAGGTGGTGTCGCCTGGGCTCTCTTGGATATTCCGGCCCCTTCCGGGCAGCGCACCACTCCCGGAGTTGGTCAGTCCGTACTCCGTGAATAAGTCGCACTCTGAGAAGGCCTTCCCCACGGCTGCACACACAAACAGCACAAGCAACAGCACTCCTGCCATGGAACTCTGTCCACTCGTGCCACCAAACTTGGGTGAGTTTTAGGGGGCTGGATTTTTCAAAAGGTTTCCGTCAGGCGTGGAAGAAACCAAATGGCTTCATTCATCCCGGTTGTAATGTGAAGTGTTTTTTTCTGTACTATAGTAATACAAACGAAATCATGATCCCTATGTTTGCACACATATAATCGATCCCGGATATATCAAACCCCAAGGGGATCGTAAAAAAGTTCAATATATCGATAATTCGATTATTAAAATATTCTCTTTTGCATAGGATTTCCAAGGGGATGTTTGCACTATTAGATATATGCAATAATTCGATATATTCGGGTTCGAAATATCTGGGATCGACTGTATATCCTACTTAATGACAGTGTGCCTTAATTTACCTTAGAAGAAGCGTTTTCTGTAATGTGGTCTGGCTGTTTAAATATGAGGTTAGTGTCTTGCTGCAACTAGACCTCCATGCAGCGAAGTTCTCGGCGAACTTGGCGCGGCGGACGCCGCGGTTTGACGCGCCGCTCAGTTTTCGTCCACCCCAACTGCCCCACCTCCATGCAACGTGATGCGGCGAACGCCGCCGATGGAAGACAGGACAGGAGTACAGAAGTACAAGGCTGTGATTGGCTGCATCTTCAAAATGCAGTTTGCCGCTTCCGGTCGCATTCGCCGCCCGCGTTCGCATTAGCTCACATAGATCGCCGGCGAACAGCCGTATTTCGACGCCGGCGGTTGGAGCGGCCGCCGCCAGGCGACGTTCGCCGCCTTTTCGTCGACATTCGCTGCATGGAGGTCGGCCTTATTGGCAAGTCTGGCAGGGGGAAAAAATGCATCATTAGGGAGCCAGTGAGGAATCTCATGACCCAACCCCCATTAAGAATGTTCAGCCTGTAAGCCTGGAAGTTTCTGCTTCAGGAAGCACCACCATGCAGAGATTGTTGTATATTTAATGGTGGGAAAAATGGCAGACACCCCACCTCACATTTCAACTCCTGAGGGTTATCCTTCTGACTCAATTTAGAATCTCTTGCAAGCCTGGCGAATGTGAGCGAATATTTGTATATAGTAATTTTTTTTTATGCTGCAGCTCTAAAATTTCTCACTGATCAACTCACCTTGAACAAAATGCATAGCATTGTCCATACATGAGCTTCTTCATTCTTCATGCTGAAGTATAAAGCTTCTTTTTTTAGGGGGTGTAATTAAAGTCCCACAGCGTTTGCGACTTAATTCAGGCTGTATGTTATGCTGCACAGTCCGCAGCCTTAACCCTTTGATGCTCAAAACTTTACTTTTTTGGTTAAGCGTGTGAGACTTTTTTTATGATCTAAAAAGACTTCCAACATCACAAATATGAAGTCAGCAAAAAATTTGGTTCATTAGGACGGGCACTGGGAAATACTGGACATTGGCTGCCCATATATCACTTGAACAAGAGCGCTACCTTGATCACCATGATTTATGGATTCAAGTGAAGGCAATAACGTAAAGTTTGTATGGCTATCATTTTTAATAGCGACGAAATAGCACAATTTCGGTTACCTGTCACTATCCCATTGAGCCACCCGGGCCTCGATGCGAGTGGACACGCGTAAACGATATTTTTTCTAGCACACGGAAGTACGTTCTGAACTGTCTTCTTTAATTTTTGAAGGTCCGGGGTCCTTTGTATGTCGATAGATGGTGTTAAATGTCGAAAAAACCACAAAGTGCGAAAGAAAAAAAAGTATTGTTTGATCCGTTTCTCCCGAGCAACACTGGGCATCAAAGGGTTAACTGGAGCAATGCTTTACCCACTTATCGTGCTCCTCCTGCTTTGGTGTGAGGTAATTTGGTCACAACTGCTGCATTTCTTTCAAGTTTAAGGGGCACTTCAGTCTTCCAATTTGTTTGAACAGTTTTTCGTTGGAATTTTTTAATTATTCCACGCTAAAGTCAAATTTGATGTTTTGGCTAAGCCTGTAGCAGAGCTGTACTCACGGCATTTCATTCAAATGAACCAAAAATGGTTTGCGAATGTGTCCACCCTTTACCACCGCATTGAATGGGCCCCGCAGTTCACCACTTCTTCCTCCTTACGTTGTCCAGTTGGTCGCCTGAAGGTGCTCAAGGAAGCACCCTCGTTCGAGACGATGGAGAAGGAGTTCCCGCTGATCATGCCGGGCGGCCGGTTCAAGCCTAAAGACTGCACGGCCAGGCACCGGGTGGCCATCCTGATTCCGTATCGGGACCGCGAGGAGCACTTGCGCGTGTTCCTCTACAACATGCACCAGATGCTGCCCCGGCAGCAGGTCGACTACACCATCTTCGTCATTGAGCAGGCAGGTGCACGCTATGCTTGCCTGGGAAGCATTGGTTTTCAGGTTGGGGCTTGTTCAGTTGCACAAGCACTGGCAGTGAAACACTGGGGCTCTTCGATTATCAGTCCCAGGCTTGCCACAAACTTTGCGAGAGGGAATACGGCGTTTCTGAAGTTCTGCCCGCAAATTTTTTTATACAGTGGACTATACTCGGGAACAAGTTAAGAACGGTAATGGCTGATGTATGGTATCACTCCGCCAAAGCGACGGACCCGGATGTTAACAAGCGTGCACGTTTGCTGTGAATGCGTGATATCGCCTGCCTTTTCTCGCGTAGTTTATTTGTCGTCACTGCAGTGGCTTGTAAGCATTTCAATCCATAAAATGAAGGAAACGGCTCGTACCATGTTCAAAATACTCACAGTAACGCTCTACTTGCACCGTGCGGAGTAACATCCGGCTGCGGTAATGAGGCACAGCGGCAACTTCCGTTGCCGGTCTTAAGTTGTAACCAAGTATATTCAAAGGACGGACCAAAGCTACTACTCAAGCAACATTACGCATTTGTTTAGGCAAAAGAACTTGCTTAGCTGACTGTGTAACTAGATGACTTGCTGCATACATTTTTTTCAGGTTGGTATACTGTTGAGCTGTGTGTGTAAAATAAGCACTGTCAATGTGATTGCAGTGGCTTGGTCGCTATTACTGCTGTAGGGGCATCATGGCCCAATGTGCGTTGTGGCGAAGCTGCACCAAAGGAAATACCTCATATAATCCGCACCACTACTTCACCCCTAAAATCGTTGCATTTTTGGTGCGGGTTATACATGTGAAAATACGGTATCTGCAGTGCGTCTGAGGTTGTAAATTGGAGAACTCCACTGAAGCGAAGAAGTTTATTGGAAACAAAAAAAAATAGAGTGCATGGTTAACTCTTATGTGCTTTGTGCCAGGTTCCTCAGTGGCAGTGTAGTGGAACTTTTCGGTGCTTTCTTTAGAGGTTTGAAAAGAAAGTACATGTACGCGGGTTGGTAAAACGTATGGCTCAAACTCAGCGGAAATCACGATGGGATTGAACTGCCGACATGCAGCCAGCAGAAGGACAAAATGAGAGGCATTCTAATGGAGTTTTCCGTTGTGCAGGTTGAGTAGTGGGGAGATTTGCAAGGAGCACATATCACAGATAAGTTATGGGTGCTCAACATGTTCCCATTGCAGGGCTGTTCCTCTATGTTTCTCCTGGTGCTGTCGGAATTATGGAAGTTCTTGTTTTGTTTGGGCACGTGTACTGATAAGTGCGCAGTTAAACATCACTGTAACACAGCAAGTTATAACGAAGTAATTGCCGTAACCAAGAAGCTTTTATTTTCCTTTGCAGTGTTGGGGATGGACAACAGTTGTAATAGTAATTGCAGCTCCATTTTAACTTCGTTACAACAAAGTTTCTCTTTGTTATGATGTGAGGACAGTGGCGTTAACAACACACCTAAGTAACTTACGTTAGTTTACGGAGTAAATGTGCTTTTCTTCTTGTGTGTGTGTGTTGTTTTTTTCTTTCTTTCCGTGGCTGTTTTGACACGAACGCATTTTGTTCCCAGGAAAAGATGTCACCTGCTCTGAGAATTTCTTATACGTATTGAACCGAAACTATTACATTAGGCAATTGTCCAGAAAGACTGACTGAAATGTATCTGGCTATGCTCCGGAAAGATCAACACGTGATGAAGAGGTTGACCAAAGGACGAGTGAACTTAAAAGGAGGTAGACAACGAAGATGCACAGTGACGATGCTTGCTCTCAATTGTGCTAGCCTGAGCCACCGGAAGGACATCTGGCCACTTTCCCTGCGTTGCAAATATCATGTAAATATGCACCTATTTTCAAAGCAGTATTGTTGCCTTTGCTTTTTCTCTGACGTGCGGGGGGGCGATGTAATTGCCTGCAGGCGGGGCAGGGAAAGTTCAATCGGGCCAAGCTGTTCAACGTGGGCTACCTAGAGGCACTGGCACTGTACGACTACCAGTGCTTCATCTTCCACGATGTGGACCTCATCCCGGAGGACGACCGGAACCTGTACACGTGCCCGGAGCAGCCGCGACACATGTCCGTCGCCATCGACACCATGAAGTACAGGTGAGGGGAGGCGGCGCTAGAGCTTTTCCAAGCGTGGCTCAAAATTGTGAGATGCTGCTTTTCCAACTACACCCTCCCCCCACCCCCTTTTTACAGCGAATCTGTATATGGCTGCCCCGGCAAATGTTCTGCTTTTGTGCGTGTACACCATTGCATCGACAAAAAAAAAAGCAAAAGTGTTTACTCGCTCGTTCGTTCTTGCGGGAGACTGTTAGAAGGGGGGTGTGGTGCAGAGAAGAGGATAGGGGAAATAGTAGGGGCGTGTTCCACCAGAAAATGTGCATGTTCACTGTGCACTCTTGGCAAAAAAAAAAAAAGCTATCACTAGACACGCTTTGGCTTCACTCAGCACTTAGCGCGTTCACTGCTCATTCGAGCCGGTGGCGCCAAGCAGCGTCTGTGTGTTGCCTATGTTGCAATTGTGGGTGCGGTAGTTGCTGCTATGGCCCAAGCTCATTAACGATTGGCTTTAGCAGATTCGTGCCGATGGCGCGCCCATGCTTGGTATGGCTATGCATATATATAGTTTCGTCATTTTACAGCATAACAGCTTCGCTGGTCGTCCTTCACAAAGTTGAAGGGCCAATAAATGTGGTTTTTTTTTTTTTTCTTTTTCTTTTTCCAAATCTCACTTTCACCTCTGCTGTACTATTGGGTAGGACTATTAACGCAGCCTCTCCCCCAAACCACAACCCAGAGAGTAAACGTCCATGATCATGACAATGACATTTTGTAATTGAAATGATCTACTGTCACGGTGATAGGTCACTGGTGTCTTTTCCCACACTGCATTAGCGGTGATGGGGTGCGGGTGTGGCTCACTATCCCTGGTTTTCTGCCTCCACTCAGCGAACAAGGATTCTCATATCCTGTTTTTCCCATCAGTGTACTCTTGACCTGGCTCTAAAAGCAGGCATTGCAGGTGAGAGCTGAATAAACGAGATGGGCAACACGTTTTCCTATCCCTTACCTGTTCGTGGTGGAAATGTAGATGTGGTCGAGCTAGTGGGCGTTTTCTTGTGCTTGATAAATACGTGTGCCCTTGTGTTGCCTGCCTATTCCTGTTACGTCCTTGCTGTTTGTGCTGTACTTATTGAGAGTGGTGTAAAGCACGCACTGTTAAGGAAAGGTCACTTTCTGTGTGCGAATAGCTCTCGCATTATAAGTTCTGCTTTCCCGCTCTTGAAAGCACAGCACAAATGACCCTGAAGCTGAAATTGCGTACAGTTAAGGGGTGTCTGCTGATTGCGAGCAGTTTTAACTCTTATCTGGGCAAACAAACATTTCGCGATATCACTTGCAAACACAGCATCTGCTATCTTGCCACCTGTGACGGGGCACTACTTGACCTTTAAACGGCAAGAGCGCTTGCTTGCTTTGATCGAAGGCACATAACTCTGCAAATGTGAAAATTTGGCATTGTAGTAAAAAAACTCTATTGCCTTTTTTTTTTTTTTTTTCCGCTTTGGTTTTAATGTGCAACTTGTAACGAACTCTGTAGTTGTGACAGGTTTACGTCTAATGGGGCACTTTCTGTGGCTAGGTTCTTTTTTAGCTGGGCTCTGGTGGCAGCAATACAGTGTAGTCCATTATAACAATATTCAAACGCCAAGGAAATTCTATCGTTTACACCAATAATTGTTATAAACAGATTGCGAAAAAAAAGACAAAACAGATGAAAACATTTTATTCCCATGCAAGCAAGTTCGTACTACTACTTACTTGCAGAAAAGATGTCACAGTCGGTCGGCTTCGTTTGCTTCACGCAAAGCTGGCGCACATCTTTTCGAAGAGCATCTATAGGTGCTTCACCTAGCTGAGCGAAAGGTCCTTGGTGGAAACGAAGCCCCTGAGGGACTATATCATGCGTTGGGCCTCCTGCGAAGACACTACCCAAGTAGGCTGCTTAACCGCGTCTTCACAGTATCGCTGTCACTGTTGTGCACAGCACGTATCCGTGCAATGATCGCCTCTTGAGTGAGGCACTCGGACGTGTCCGAAACATCTGCCCTGATGATCCTTTCGCGGAAAAATGGAGGCAGTTGAAGAGGCACCCAATCGAATTTAAAGCCGTGCGCACGTGACACAACAGGCAAACGTAGGCGAATGTGCGAGCGAGCGGCGCGAGTTTGCGAGTGGGCGCGGGAATGATGCGAAAGCAGTGGCACCGGGAGGGGGGTTCGGAAGTAAAACTGCCCTCTGTCTCCTCTTGCTTTTTCGTAAGCGGCGCAGTCGACTCGTTTTCAGAGGGGTGGAAGGGATGCAAGGTGCATTGTGGCTTGTGGTGCGTGCCGTCGGCCGCTCGAATTTTCAGTGCATGCTGTAACAGGATTCAATTGTTATATTTGATATCGTTGTACTGGAGCATTGTAATAAGTTTTTTTTTTTTACCATAGAACGCATGCAAAAGTGGACGGTGCCATAGTTGTTTATCGTTATATCTGATAAACGGTATCGCTGTAAGTGGACCCGACTGTAATATCAGGTTTGTGGAGACAGTCATAAAATGCAGTCCTGCTGTGTGCAGTGGCATGGTTAAAGGTTGATATTGCTGCGCAGAAGCTTGTAGGCTTGTTTCACATGTAATGCCTGCATAGCCTCAATTATGTTGTTTTTGGATAGGAGGCACTTGATGGGTCAGCACAGTCTTCCTCTGTTGAAACAAAAAGGCGCTTTTCGGGAAAAGTTTTCAGTGCAATCATTGTGTGTAGAAAAAGCATTTTTGGTGTCCCATGCATGGTGTGATCATCATGTGAGTGTGATTGTTACACGAGCAACTATGGTGTACACAAAAAATTTAAGTGGGTATTTTTACTCTTTAGTATTAAAGGGTTTGACGACACCCTCCGATCACAAAGGCCGAGGGTTTGTTGTCCGTGCTTTATTTCAGTCGCACGAAGATGTGCAGTACTGTGCAGGTCAGTGTAATGATCCTTCCGTCTTGTCTTGCTCCCTTTTTAGGCTTCCATACGCCCTGATCTTTGGTGGTGTCAGCGCTCTCCGGAAAGAGCACATGCAACTCGTCAATGGTTTCTCAAACGAGTACTGGGGATGGGGTGGCGAAGACGATGACATGTCGTATAGGTGAGTGCCTCACGTCTTCCACTGCTCGTAGCAGCTGTGTTGCTCTTAGGGTTCTAGCGCTTTATCTGGGTAGTCGTATTTTGTGTATTTTGATAGCTGCCTTTGGAATGACTAAACATTATGTGTCCTTAACAGTTTAGTGGCGTCTCGTGTAGACTACGGAAGTGCAGTGTATGGGTCTGCCTCAAAAACTGCTTTAAACATTCTAGACTCAATGTTGCGTCTGGGGCTTTTTGGATAAGCCCTATTGAAAGCCTGTATGTTGAAACTGATCGGTGGAGCTTAGAGCACCACTGTTTCTAAGCTGTCCGTCACTTTCTCCGCCTTATTCTCTCCTAGTGAGAGCGGATGCGGAGGAACTTGGGATAATCTCATCTGAATCCTACAAAACTGACCTTACAGAGTTCATTCCACCATGGCATCTGCTACCTGGTTCTTGCGACAGGTATTTCAAGGAAATCGACAAAAGACATGCACTCAGGGAACTCATTCGACAGCCCTTCCTACACTGACAGCACTTGCATACACTGCTTTTTACACGGGTAACTCCAAGTCTGCCACTATTGTGGCATGTGCTGCGCAGGGTCTCTGCTTTGCCAGCACCAGGACACTAAACAGAAACACAAGTATATTTACAATTGAGGCATATGCTATAATAATTACAGTAGAACACATAAAGCAAACAAACGCACAACAACCCATGATATTCATAGACTCCTTGAGTGTTGTGACAGCGTTACGTCCAGGAAAATCAAGTAAGAACATTGTGTTGAACAAGTTAGAGATAATGGCAGCCTATGCTATAAAGCAGACCATAGTTATGTGTTCATTCTTGGCAACAAGCTCGCTGATTAGAGTGCCGCTGCGGCAGCACTCCACTGTGGCGCCACTCTTCCATAGCTGCCCTATTTTAGTTTGAAACCATTCACATGAATGGCACTCTGACAACGCTGGCAGCTGAAAGTGGGACATAGACACACAATAACTCCACATTATAAAGCCCCAATCAGGCAGCTATTACACAGAAAAACACAACGGAATAGCAGGAAGTATACATGTGCTGATTACAAATAGGCCATGCATATGCTTTCCACTGGAACCTTTTAAATGGAGCTCGACCACCTCCATGATGCAACAGATGCGGACACTGCATTTGTCACGCATATTGTGGTTGAGTGTGGGTACTTTCACAAAGCAAGAAAGAAGCACTTTCGGGAACTCGCACGATACCGCTTCACCCCTTGTTGTTTTTAGGGGATCAACCTTTAATTGCAAGTACATGTGTTTTGGCATACCTGGGAGACATTGGGTTTTCTAAACCACATTTCATACCGCATATGATCCCAGGGCCCCACAGAGAGGGTGGAAAGCTCTGAGTGTCTCTTCATTCCTTATACTTTAACACCCCCATCACCATTTGTCTAATTTCTCATGTTCGTGTTTAAAGGGGCTCTACACACCCCCACACTAACCAGTTTTAAACCCCATCTTATCCATAACACCATTTTGCTAAAACACCATCACCATTCAAAATGACTAAACCATTGTGTTGGCGCTCTTTGGCCTTCGTTTCCCCTTGCGCCACAAAGCAAACACATGCATATGTAGGCACGACTGAGCACCCTGCGGCCCACTCGTGTTGGTACGCCAAATTTTTATGCTGAAAGTCAAAAACGAATGGGGAGTTGAAGGTTGAATTTCAAACAACCACACCCAGTGCGATGGCCGAGTAGCTAAGGTGTTTTCATCCACAAATGGGAACAGTGGACTGAAGAAGCTAAAGCACCTTCCGTTAAGTCCTGCCTTTTAAGACGAAAAGCTGCTGGAGAAATTCCACACGTAATCTGTGCTACAGGATTTCAAGCAGTGATTCGCATTGCAACGTCGCCGATGCAATTCCATTAGACGAGCACTAAATAGGAACCCCGGGCCTGTCTGTGTACACCATGAGCAGCAGCACCGTGTGCACTCGTGTGTATTGTTATTCATTGTTCATTTCTTTTTCTGTATTGTCAGTAATTTTCTGGCAAGGCCTTCATTAAAGGAGTTATGAAGAGAAAATACAACTTCGTGTAATTTGAAAGAACTAGAATTCAGTATCTCACTCAGCTCCGTTACAGCCACAAAAAATGTTTTTTAACGAAAAAAAAGCAAGAAGTATTTGAAAACTTAAAAATTTTGCGCCACAGTGACGTGTTATGAGCAAGAATGACGTCATACGGGCCAACAATAAAACATAATTTTCAGTGCGTTAACTGCACGTTAGCATTCAAGTGATGCGGTCAAATGGAACTAGAGGCCCCATTACAGACGTCCAGTCATGTGTCGTCGCGGCAGGTCAGTTAGGTGGCCGCCAATCGCACAAACAAGGTTCTGTGACGTCATAGAAAAGTTGCGGGAAATTGGCTAGGGGGTCACGACTGCTTCACACGTTTTCTTTCATATCTCCGTTATTTGTTCGAAGATTGCGATGATATTGGTATCACTGTTATCGGGACTAAGCAGTCTTTCTAATAAACCCAACTTGTATTTTGTCTTCATGGCTCCTTTAAAACCTGGTTGCATTCGTTTCTGCAGGCTGCAGCACTATCACTTAAAAATTTCGAGGTATCCTGCCAGCATTGCGAGGTACACCATGCTGAGGCACGCCAAGGACACACCGAGCCCAGATAGGTGAGCACTGCTTTTGTGCACTCCTCCTCCTCCTCGTTATCATCATCATCATCATCATCATCCACTTTTTGTTGTCTGCTGTAACATAATGGCCTTTCCCCATTTTGTTGCGGTGTTTTTGTTGAGAAGTCGGTACCATGTAAGGCTGATGTGGAGTTTTCGAATTGACCGATTGACAAGAACTGGCTGTAGCTGCACACCATGTGCTAAAAATGCTGGCTTACTTCACATCACATCAGCCGGGAAGCAGCCTGTCTCATGAGGCAAAAACTTGTGTGCCTACAGTAATGAGCAATCCTTCGCCTTTTACACAGGCCGGTGGCATTGAAATGCTTATCAGTCACTCTGGGTTTCAACGAGGCATTTTTTTGTTAAAAGTCAGCGCACTTGCAAAAAGTACAGCCGTGCTGTTCCTAAAAGTATTCCTTTTTTTTCTCTCTCTCTCTCTTTTCCAGGTACAAGCTTCTATACAAAGGGAAGCTACGATACCGGAAGGACGGCATCAACAGTGTAAATTACGAGCGGTTGGACATAGTGTTTAAGAAACTCTACACGTGGATTCTAGTGGACCTGAAGGGCAAGAAATGACCCCGCCGAGTGTCAGCATAGGCCTTTCAAAAGACTCCTTCCACGCCCCACACCTGTTCCGCAATCACTCTCTCCGAGCTTGCCACCACGCCCCTTGTGCTAAACCACGACGAGTGTAACGTATCGTGCTTGGTTACGGTTTCTGCCAGTGCTGTGATCGTCGCACAGAAAAGCGCTGCTCCAAGCATCACCAGGCTGGTTCAAGCAAGAGGGTGAAACGCTCCGCTCACTGGAATGAACAATGCAGTGAGCCCACAACGCAGACGGTGTGTGTGTGTGCGTGTGAATGTGTGGGTGCGTTACGTTTTCGTTTATTCTTTTCGCGCCAGAAACTGCGTACACCTGCGTGTGCGTGTACGAGACTCCAGTGGCCGATATGCAAACACATAGGACTGTTTTTCACAATCCGCGATACGGTGTCCATCCATGCAAACTCTTTTTTTTTTTTTTTTTTTTTTTGCGTAGGTCATCTTGTTTTACGGAGAACACAAATTAGAGTGCTGCCTTTGTTGTCACATGCGTCACAAAGCGCTTACTTGCTTCGCTTTCGTCCAGCTTTTTAGTTTCTTAGAATGATGCTGCGTATTTTTAGAATTTTCGTCTCTCGTCGCGTTGCGCGGGGGACGACGGTAGCGCCGTTTTGCCCCGCACAAGTTTTCGTAGCACTTGCGACAACTGTGTGCTGTCCTCACAGAAGTGGTCGCTTGCGCCCGTGCCATCTGAACAAGAGATAGTAACTTTTATTTTATTTCAACCGCTTGTTTTGTTGTTGCCACCGCAATCGTTTGTTTCCGGTTAATTGTGCATACTTACACAAGTTCGCGAGGACTTCTGCTGGATGTTTCTTGCAACTTTTTACGGATGTCTCGTTTAGTATAATGTTGACCGAAACTGCGGAACAGTGTTAAGAAATGCGGCAGAGACACGGAGTGGCAAGTACTGTATACCGTTCGTTGTGCCGCTTGTCAGCTTTGTATTGTTTCTGCCTTGTTTTTTAACCGTAGTCCCGCCATTTTGAGTGAAGTGTTACAGTCGTTACGTCGTGTGCTTATTTACCGAGCCGCCGCGAACAGCGCAGCAAGTTTTTAATTTTTCCTGCCCCGCAAAGTTGATGTCGCTGTTTTCCTTTCGCTCCGAACAATGAAGGAATCAAAGGAAGGAAAGCCTCGCGTGCTGTGATTTTTGTTCCTCGTGGTCCCAAGATCACCTCGTTGGCACGATTCCAATGTTAGTGCCAGTATCGCTTTTTTTTTTTCTCTTTTCATTTTCGAAAATATGCAAAAGTTACAATCCGCACCAGATAGACTATATTTTGTTCTCTGCCTTGTACAAGGTCCCTGCGAGTTCGAGCCACTTTCCAGATGAAACAAAGACGTTGTACGTGCGAGCTTGTTGTTGAGCCTGCCTATTGACTAGCTCCGTTAGCTGCCGTGTTTTGCCGTCGTATATGTTTGTGGGGTGAAAGTGTGGCCCACTGCCCCACTTATTCTAGTATTGTTTTGTCTTGCCTTGTTGTTGTTCGTTGTCAGCGACGTTCTCTCGGCAACGCCATTTGTTTGAGTCTCTGCTACGTCGCCCCCTTTTTTTTGCGAGACTTTTTTTTTAGTTGGGAAAATCTTTTCTTTTTTACGCGAATTTCGTTGTTCCATTCGCGCCATTGCCGCTGTCACATGTGCACACTTTGTGCGTGTTCTCTCCAGGCATTTTTTTAGATATTTTACATTTCCAGATGATGTGACAAGCAAGTATTTTGATTGCTGCTGTGTATTTATTGCTTTCGTGGAACGAGGAAAACAAATTATTTGCATGATGAGCCTGTTTTCATGCTGGCCAATCGTTGCCACATTTCACAAATAAAGTGAGCCTGGAATAAGGTCTACGTGCATCACTCTTCTGGACGAAAGAGTGGGTTAACTACCGTATTTGTTTGATTATAAGGCAGTCACCATTATTAGGTGAGGGTGCAGTTTAGAGTAAGAAAAATTGCCACGCACACTCGCACGCATGCACATATACAGTAGAATCTCGATAAACGGAAATTGCTTAAACGGAATTGCCGCTTAAACGAAACAGATGCCTGTAAGTTGGTCAGTTTTTTATTGAAATAGCGTAAAAAAAAAAAGAACTAATCGGAACTAAAATTTCCGCGTCACTGTGTAAACGGAACCAGAAATGGAACTTCTCGTGAAACTGATTGCATGCGAATCAGTTTTTTACGGTTCCGGCTGTTTCATTTTTTTTTCTTCCATATTTTTTTAGCCTCGTTGGCCTCGTCAGCCTCATCTCATTAGTGGTCAGCCGTGTTAGCATAATGAATGCAACGTCGCCTTCTTGTTCCAGTCGTTCGGTTGCGATTCAAGACGCTGAGTTTACAGGACTCAACTCATGCCGCCTCATTCGTGCCATCGTTGTGCTATTCGCGCTTCATTACCGTATTGCCGTCTTCTAAATTCGGTGGCTCGTAAGAATTTGCAAAGTTGAGGCCTCTTGCCTCCATGAATATGCAGTTGCAAGGACTCAAACAAAAATAATTGATGCATTTTGTAGTGCACAGCGAATCATTGTTGCCAAATCAACTTTGTGAATGCTGTGCCTAAACCTCTTGTAGTTTTTTTTTGCTTTCTGAAATCTATCAGCTGCATTCACCTTCTAGTGCTTAGGGTTCCATGGAATGGTATCAAGAGTGTGTACGCACATAAATTTGCACCTCCACACATCTATCCTAGTAAACGGAAGCTCCTGTTCAACGGAACTAATTTTTTCGGTCTTTTGAAGTTTCATTTATCGAGAGTCTACTGTACTGAGCTTAGAATATAAGGCGGGGTGTGACTTTGAGACTACGGAATTTTGGAAAAAAGAAACCTTGCCTTATATTCGAATAAATACAGTAGCTTTTTATAAGTCGACCACATATCTGCTTCATATGCCTCAAACGATGCCACTGATACACTCCAGGTGGCACACTCGTAATTCATATCTCGTAGGGCCAGTGACATTTTGTGCCATCTAGGGCCATGTTTGACCGCTGAAACTTATCTGAAGCTGATAAATACCTTAACAGAAATTACAGGGAAAACCAACTGAAATCGGACAAAACAACCCCAATAAAAAAACAATCTCGCACATAGGCTTACCTCAGCAGGCCTTTGCTGAGCTAGCCACAGCTCGTCCAGAACCAATCTAAAGAGGGCAAAACCGCCTGATTGGCCGCGGCAACCGCTTTTCCGATGGAGGCGAAAAGCAAAAACGGCCGTGTATACGAGATTTCGGCGCACGTTAAAGGTCCCAGGTGGTCAAAATTAATCCGGAGCCCTCCACTACGGCGCGCCTCATAGCCTGCATTGCGGCGGCGCGTTAAACCTTACAATCAATCAATCAAAACCACCCAATTAAAAGGAAATTTCTCAGTCTAACTGATGTAAGAGACCAAACCACTAACACGTAATAAACTAGCTAAATTTAATTTAAGGGAACAAAACTACTGGAAATTTAATTTATAATGCAGAAAAGTGTCGGAAACGGACAAAATGTGTGATAAGAAATTTTCCGGGTAAAATTTGACAATGAACTGCACCAATAGGATTTCAACCTGGCTTTCGAAAATGACTACCTACTCAGGAGTGGAACTTTTACGCCATGAGATCAGCCATCAAAGCTTAAACGGGAGTATAAAAAGCGCATGGATGTATGTTCTAACGTGCCTCCGTATGGTGCAAAATGTCACTGGCCCCTGATAACGGAATGCAAATGTGCTGCCAGGTGACCAAGAAGTGAAATTGATCGCTGATGCCACATACCTTGCTGCGTGTCTGCAAATATTCTGGATCCAAAAGCTGACGCTATACCCTCTAAGCTAGCCAATGAAGAAGATTGCCTGTGAATAAAAGTAGCCGACTTTTTTTAAGTGAGGCCACGAGGAGTAAATGACTGTACTTGTTGTATAAAGAATCATTTTGATGCTCTTTGGCCTTGAGTGACTGCATGTCATTGAAACAGGCATACCAAAGTTGCAAAGGCAGTTTAGTCGCAAGCCAGAAGTGGCAAGGTTGTTAATTAGTAGTGGAGCTCTTCACAGCGGAGCTGTTTAAGATTGAAGCTTTGTCCATGCAGATCGTTGCCAGAAAACTCTGCTCGGCGAAGTGGAGAGGGGGCAATGCTAGGCCAAGTAGTGTGAGGGAAAGTGGCCAGGAGGCAGGACCTCGCAAGCAGGTGTAGGAAGGTGCGCGCCTCAAGAAGAATATCCCGGGCCATTTCCACTAACATGAAACCTACGGAGGGGCGAAGCATGCCATGTATAAGTGTATTTTGACGCTTTGGCGTTTTTGCCAATGGAGATGAACCGTTTCGGTGTAGAGGTATACAGCTTTGCTGTAAAAGTTTCTTGTCTTTGAAGCACGAAGCTCTGTGGCACGAGGTGTAAACCAGTGTCCTGGTGTTTTCTACAGTCAAACCCGTTTATAGCGAACTGCAATATGCACCGCGATTAGTTCGATATATTCAATAGTTCGATATAGCCGAACCCGCCTATAGCGAGCTTATCGTTACGAGTTCGCAATCCGTGGGAGCCCCCCCCCCACCGCCCCTTCCCCAACTCCAGCCATCTGCGTATGCAGAAACGAACACAGTACAGTAGCCATTACCAGACCAAAATAACCCATTTATTGCAAGTATCAAAGCTACTTTCCGCCTGACTGCCCACGTTGCAAAAAAAAAAAAAAGCGGGGATTTTTGTTTTCACTTTTGTTTTGGCGGCTTCAACTAGCATAGCATTCTCTACACGAAACATTGTTTGCACCAGTTCGAGTCCGCGTTCTCAAAAATTTAAGAAGCATTGGCGGAGCACATCGACTGCCGAAAGTGCTTCATTATAAGCGTCCGACGGATTTCACTCGCGACATCATCGGGAACGTTGGCGAGCTCTTCCCACAGTTCACCGATGCTGCTGTCTTGGTCCGCACTCACTGACTGGGCGGGTTCCGTCGCGAGTCCCACGCATCGGAAACACTTCCGAAAAGTATTGGGCGTCACGTCGCTCCTTGCGAGGCGCAATGTCTCGGTCGCGGCCAATCCACATATCAATCACCGCTCCGAGATCATGCATTTCGGCGGCCATTCTAGGCGCCCAGAGTTCGATATATCGGATGTGAACTTCGTTATAAGGAATATGTTTCCCATGTATTTCCGTAACTAAATTATTTTTGTTCGATATATAGCACAATTCGCTCTATCCGGGTTCGTTATAGCCGGGTTCGACTGTAGTACACGTTACGAAGCGCTCCAGCGCGAGGCGTAGACGAGTGTCCCGGTGTTTTTTCGGTACGCGTTACGTCCTACCACGAGGTGTAAATGAGTTTCCCGGTGTTTTAGTACCGTGACTAGATGAAACGATGATTACAATGACGACCGACGACAGGAGACTCCAACAGCCCCAGCCCCTAAAGGAGCTTCGCCCCTGAAAAATTCCTCCCATGGTCTGAATCGTACCCGGGTCATTCACATTATGAAACCAGCGTCTATCCGATTGCGTTATCATCGCATTGGGGGCACTCAGAATTTGGGTTTGTAGCGTGGGTGTTGGCTTTCGACTTTGGCAGTTTGACTTTAGGAAGGTGGATTGTGGAATTCGATTTTACTCAGTTTGCATGGAGAAAGCTTCACTTTTTTGACCATCTTTCTCTTAAAGAAAGTGGCAGACCTAAGAGAAAAGCCAAAGCTAGTGAAGACCAGTCACGGGCATGTTACCAGTAAAAAGTAAGTGTTACAGCTAGTTACCAAAGCCAAAAAAGTAACTCTGTTACAGTTAAAGTTGCAGAGTTTCCAAAAGTAACTTGTTACAGTTACAGTTACTGTGAAAAAGTAACATCGTTACTTTTCCATCACTGTATAAAACTTGGTAGTAGATCACAAACCAAATTATAGAGTTTATTTATTAGGAACGAATGAAGGCGTGCAGGTAGTCATAAGAGCACGTGGTAAAATCCTAAACGAAGGGAACCTAAAAGGGGCCACACTCAATAGCAAACAAGGGAGCATTAACTTTTTTGTTAATGCTCCCCTGGTGCCCCCCCCCTTTTCGGTGGGTCCCTCTGCGGTGGTCTTTCTTTACAAGGGTAGCCCAGCTTCCTCCTTGACAGATGTATAATTGCCAGTTTCTGTCTTTTTTGTTCTTGTTGTTTCCGCTCGACTCAAGATAAAGGAAAATTTTAACGAAATAACCTTAAAGACCAATGTCCAACCACAGTCTTCTGCAGGTAAGATGCTCCTATTAGCGATCGCCCCCCTTGTTCTTTTTCATGGTCCATCTGGGATGCTCCTACCGATAATCAACAAGCCACCCTGTGTGCCAACCAAGGGTTTCGGAATGCGAAGACACGCATTTGGAACAACATAGACGCTCTAATCTGAGGACGCAGTAACTTTATGGCATCACCTTTAGTGCCTAAAATAACATTTTGTATCTCTTGTCCCTCCATTGCGTTATGTTTGCACTGTATTCCTGCAATCACAATACCAACTAGCATAACTTTGCATGCTAACCAGCCATAATTTATCATAAGGAGTATGTTCTTATTGCCAAACGCTTGTTTTAGTATAAACATACCTACTTGTGTTCTCGAGTGTGATTGGCTTCATTCTTGCCTATTGTAAAATACCAATCGAGCACCCCTACCCATGAAAGTGCCCCCCTCTCATATTATGAGTATTTCGAGTTTTCGCGCATTACCCCCCTTCCCCAATCACCCGTTGATGGCCCAAACCAGTGAAACCGAAACCACCCAGGAACACTTCTGACTGCGCTCTTGTCTAAACCAGAATCCAATCGAAGAACACAGGGTAGCCGTTAATTCTGCACACGCTTGCAATTTTGTTATTGGTATCTGACATAGCCGAATGTGCTTGTGACTTTGTGACAGCAGTGGTTCATGACATGCATTCGTAACGAAAGCCAGAAGACACTCGGAAGACACTCGGAGGAGAAAGATAAGAGTTGCCTTGTTTAGAGTAGGTTCGAAGATTAAAGTAATGCGTGTTTGAATCAAGGATTTTTGCGGGAGCCAGATTACCGATTGGTTTGAACTGATTTTTAGCTCTGCGATTACAATGAGTATCGGGTACAACGAACTAAATTACTGACCCGATACTACTTTGCTATAACGAGGTTTGGCTGTACTAATTTTATCGCAAACTTCAAACAAATAATGAAGATACTAAAGAAAACAGATGAAGCGGTGCCGACTTCTCAGCAACTTTCCACTCAAGTCTCTGCATCACAGAAACTTGTTTTGCAATTAATGGCCGCCAACCAAAGCCACTGCCAAGAAATGACCGGGTGACTGCAGTGGCACCTCTAGTTCCATTTGATCATTTCACTTGAATGCTAACGTTAAGTTAATGTTAGAAAACTGTTGTTCGTTCTCGCCTCTACTACACCATTATACATAATGTGTCACTGTAAGGCGAAACTTGAAAGCTTTTCAATATTTCTTGCGTTTTTTCAGTTAAAAAACATTTTGTGGCTCGAATGGAGCTGAATGAGTTTCCAAAGGCTAGCTCTTTCAAACTAAACAGAGTTGAATTAACTTGTAACACTTTACAGCCCAAGTGTAGCTCCCGAATTTCAACTTTTGATTACTGCTCAGTGCGTAGGAACTACAGCGTAGAACCTGCTGTGGTGATCCAGTGCCACAGCATTGCTAAACTGTAGCAGCTGTCTGGACACCTTGGAGTACCACAAGGTGTGCTTTCATTTCAACCTTCCGGTTTAGCCTATAAAGAATGGAACAGCGAACTTCTGGCTCATCATAGCAGCACTGCAACATTTCGAATTGGAGCATTTATTGCAGGACAGACACCCTACGCCCCAAGATAACAAGCACATACACGTAAAGCACATTCCACCCACCAGTACCGAGACATTCACAGTGATGAAAGCCCTGAAATTGAACATTCTTCAGAGGAGGCCGAGAGGGGGAACAACCAAAGAAAGACGCGGCCCATTGAGGTAGCTTCGCACAACTGAAACCAAGTACAAAATGTTGACAATGAGTTGGCTCACTTCTAAACCAGCGCAGCAAAGAGTTGGATGTGCGTGAAGAGGCACGTGATTTATGACGAGCAAAGAACATTTTGGAAATGGTATTTTCGAGCAACCGATTCTTTAATGCTTTCAAACACTTCACTAAATTTGAATATCTGCCATGAGATAGATTTCTGCATAAAATTATCCAATGTAGGTGCACTAAGTGTATCCATTTTTCCGTTTTCTCTTTAAGAAAAAATATTTTAATGTTTTAAGATGTAAATTTGACTTTCCACTACAAAATATAAATTCTTATAAGTGGCCAGAGTAGACACACAGCAAGTGCTTTTATTTTTCCCGCAAACATTGTTGGATATCTCCGGCAGAATTCAACATCAATGAATCACGTTATTTTATTACGAGTTTCATACTTTTGAGGAGTACTCTAGTAGCACACTACAAAGCTGCACTCAGCACGAACGACACAATGGCTTACACCTCAGATGCATCCGTCAAGCAAGACTGCAAATCTGCCACCCACTACAGCGCAACCATAGTCGATCTAATTACTCAACATCGGTACTTGGACGCAGCCACTCCGTACGACATTCTTTTCGATTCAGCTACCAGAGTTCGAAAATGTAAAAGTTTTCTAATTCACAAGTTTCTGGAGGTTCCGCACCATACAGAGGAAGCACCCATCTCTGGCAAAGCGCCATTACTACGCTCCAAGATTTACAAATCCATCCCAGGTATCGGCAGGCCTTTCCCTTAAAGGTACAACAGACAATTTGTTAACCTTACGCCACAGCACCACCTTGCTCAAAAAGCATGAGCAAAGGAGATGTTCTCAACCTTGCTGATGGCAACTGCCACCAGTGACGCTGGGAGTGTCGTTTCTGTTTGTCACAAGAATAAAAAAATTCCAAGCAGTGCTATCTGTTATCAGGAGTGCTGAACAACCCGCTGCAAGGAATCGGCTAGGAGCGCACCAGGCAACTGAAGTCACTGATTGGCACAGCCCAATAAGAAAAACAGGAGCATCATATCCGGGCACTCAAAATCGACACAAATGAATCCTAAAGTTGAGCTCCAAACGTGGCACTTTCAGACAGCTTAATTACAACAAGCAGAGAGTGAAGCAGAAATTAAGAGGTGGTGCGCTGACATCTTTTGTGCCACTTGGGCTGTCAAAGTAGCCATGTCTCTCTACACCTGTATTCTGGTAGAAACAGGTGCGGGTGCTTCCTCAGTATTTTACGGTACATGATTTCACACCACTGCGAATAGTATAACGGTTCAGAATGACAATGCCTGCATTCAGCAACAAAAACATGCAAAACGCCTTGGAACAGAGCAGCATGCCACATCTTCAAGGCCCAAGCACTGTACTTAAGTATAAGTTTGACTAGCAAACTTGCTGCAGACAAAGCTCACAGCCAAAGACCACAACAGCATTGATCCGCCCTCCTCCTCATGCACTGCTCAGAAACACGGCAAACCAAAGTTGCAGCTTGCTGATGGCAAGAGGAGTATTACATAAGGTAAAAAAAAGTCAATGCAGGAGCTCCCAATGGCCCTTTGTACACACCACTATCACTTCAGTTTCGGACACGGTTTTTAAAATATTGCTATACATTGTGCGCATTAAATTGCAGGCTGGTTAACCTACTTAGCCTGTCTTTAACACTTCAAGAATAAATGCAGCGATTGAAGAACAGCGCTCAGTACGCAGCAGCATGCATACACACTCGTCAACAATACAACAAGAACAATATTCATGTCTCGTCTCTCACACTGCAATGATTTCCCACCACACAAACAAAAGGAGAGGCCAGTGATGGCTACCGTAAAAAACGCATTACACTGAAATAATTCCTCGAGATCTAACATAATAGAGTTGAATAAAATAGTAATAAGCTCTCGAATTTTCCGAGACACCATGAGCTAAGCACTGTCCTGGCTTGTTTCGCCCTAAAAAATTAATTAAACCACTTAAGTAACGTGTCCACTCGCACATTACATTCCAAAGCCACCAATGAAAGAAGTACGCCCATCTTTGGTATTGTTTTTCTACGCCACCACCACGCCCCCAAACCAAAGTCAGTGAGGAGAGACAGAAACGTGATAGCTACCCGCATTCCCAAAGTCACACTCAGATCGCCTGCACAGCAAAACCCTCGGAGATCATCGCTGCCGCCACGTTGACATCCTCCCTGTTGTTCGTGTCGACCAGCTCCACAGAGTACTTGAATCCCGGAAATCCATCCTCCCTCGGGGTCTTGCTAACAACTTTTGCCATCATGACCCTCCACTGGGCGGCGTGGGTGAGGTCGTCGAAACGGTCGCAAGCGGCCTCCGTCCACTCGCCGTCGCGTGGCCGAACGCCGGCCAGCGAGCACTCCATGGCTTGGAGTGGCAGGTAGTTGTACTCCTCGCGAAGGCTGCACAGTTCGGACAGCTTGAAGGTGCCAGTCTCACCAAAGTCGACGTAGTGGACCCGGTACAAGGTCTCGCTGTCTGAGTAGTCACTCTCGACGACAGCGTGCACACGGGCGCGGTACCAACTGTCGTCCTGGTGGAAGCGGGCAGCGACCAGGTCACCGACGGCGGCCAAGGCGAGAGCGTGGGCCTTCTGGTTGGGCGGGTGCGAGTAGTAGTTTGTCATGTCGGCGACGAGCTTGTCTAGGGTCACAGAGTGCGTTCCGATCATTTGCACGTGGAAGGTGGAGGGGTCGTCCATTGACGAGATGTACACCTCGATGAAGCCGTCAGCCGAGGTGGCAACCAGCTCTTCCTGGATGTAGTCCACGGCTGCTGTGCCATCCTGAAAGAATGACAGAAGAAAGGTTGGTGCACTGGCAACAAATCAAGACGTAACAAACGGGTGTCGCCTTAACATATAAGCCCATAGCGTTGCCTCTAGCAGACATCAAACCCGAAACATTTCGGCATCAGGTTTAACTTGGACGCACATGCATCTAAATAAAAGAACACACTTAACTTTCTTTGGCACGCCCCAACCGTATTGTACGGAAGCTTAGTATCCGACAAATGTGTGCTACAAAACGAACAAATGGGTGTGTGAGAAACTAATGAACAGACAACACAACAAACAAACAATGGGAAAATCGAAGCAAAGAAGGAAGACAGAGTTTACAGGTGTAACATGTGCTCAATTGAATCATTCGCCCTTTTTTTTTTTAATTCTGAGCACATGCCTGGTTTCTTCTGTGCTGCTACAAAGCGGCGAGAAGAAGCCACCTATGACGCACATGTCTCATGGAAAATTGAAGAGATTACGGACATTGGTGGAGGGGCTGCCCTTGAGATGACTGGGAACCTCGCATGCTTGGGATGCACCTTCACCGACTTTAAAGCGACGCCGAAGAAGGCTGTGAAGATTTTTAATCAGCTTAGCAGCTATATGGGGCCATGAAGACAAAATACAGGTTCAGTTCATTACAAAAACTGCTTGGTCCCGATAACAATCGTACCAATTTTACTGTAAACTTCACACAAATAATGGAGACATTTAGGAAAATTGACAAAGTAGAAGGCCTCTATACGTCACGGAATCTTGTTTGTGCAATTACCTGCCACCGACCAAAGCTCCCGCCAAAAAATATGACTGGGCAATTGTAGTGGGACCACGGGTTCCGCTTCATCACATCACCTGAATGCTAATGGGCAGTTAATACACCGGTAACTATGTTTCCAGTGCTGGCCCTTGTTACGTCAACCCTGCCCATATCAAGTTTATGTAGCGCAAAATTGGGAAGCTTTAATATTTATTGCATTTGTTCGATTAAAAAAACGTCTTTCATGGCTGGCATGAAGCTGAGTTACTTACCGAAGGCTAGTCCTTTCAAATCGAACAGTTGTATTTGTCTAAGTGGCCCCCTTAAAGGGGCCATGCAGACAAAAACACTGTTTGGTTCATTCAAAATATGGCCTCGTTAGAATCATACTGACACCACTTTTAACACACACTTTCGCTCAAATAAGCTATATAATTAGGAAAAAAGGGAATGGCCATGTGACCCACTAGCTCATTTCCTGCAACAGAACCTACGATTCATATGCCCAGCTGTGCGATTGGCTGAGGCCAGCAAAGGCAAGCGCAAATTAGGCAGGGCTTATAAGCTTGCCGAACAAGCTATAGGCGCTTTTAAACGTGATGCATATTCATTTTACAGCAGTAAGAATGGTGGAGCAAACAACAAAAGCTACAAAAATACACGGAAACATAGAAGTCCTGATGCGCACTGCTGTTGGTACTGGGCGCACTACGCTTGTTTTAGCTGCACAGCAGTCTGCCGCTTTGGAGTTGTCTTACACGACACTGGCCGATTGGCGTAAGCAACATTGTCTTACGTGACCCTGTTTGTCGAGCATACCCTATGTTTCACGAAACGATTACTTTCTACAGTAACAAAAACAAGCCAGGTGCAAATACGGTCAAAAACAAAGCAACGGCGGACAACGGTCCGCGGCTCAGTATGGTAGTGCCATCTGGGGGGAGTGACGGTAAGCAAGGCTGCAGAGCTTAATGACGCACTGGAAGTTCGTTTGAATACCCCCCTTGCGACTTCACGGCAGACGTCACGAAAACACATCAATTTGGCAAAATCAAAATTGATTAATTTCTCAGTGAACTAAAGCATCATTTGCCACTGGGACAAGCACTATAAAACAAAATCTTTCGAATAAAACAAACTTTCATTTTGTCTGCATGGCCCCTTTAAAGTTTGAATATCTGACCATTCGCGGAATGTTCATATTTTTGCAAAGAAAGTGCTAAGAAAAATGCTCCTTTGCTAGCATCATCCCCTTAGTGATGCCGGCTGTAACGGCTGTTACTACCTTGTCAAGCTGCTCGGGCCACCCTTGATGGCCATGGGGCGGGTGCGATAGAGAGCCGCCTTGCCAGCCGAAGCCGCAGCCATTTTCTCCTGGAAGGCCTGTTCCTCGGCCAGCTTCTCATCGATCATCGAGATGGCCATCTTGATCTGCTCCTTGGTGCCCGTGATGCTGACCGACTTGAGGTTGGTATTGTCGCGCTCATTACCGATCCGGTCGACAAGGATCTTGGCGCCAGAGACGCGACACATGCCTCTGAAAAATTGGAAAAGAAATGAAGAGAGGACAACAAACTAATTACGGCATCAGAACACATGGATGCTGTGTAAAGGAAAAGCTTCTGTTGCACAACAGTGATGTTTGATGGAGTGTACGAAAAAGCAGGGTTTGCAATGACGAAAGCTGGGCGAATTAATGGCCAACTGCATTCAAATTTCCCCTTGGCCAAATTTAGAGTAAGTGTACAGTACGTACTGCTAAACCAGCTGGGACATTACTGGTAGCCCCGTGAAATGTGTTGTTAATAAGTTATAAACGTTCAAAACAGCTCCGTCGCAGGCGATGCTGCGCCTTCCGGCGAAACGCACTAACAGCCATGAAGCGGAAGTGACAATGCGGCCAGCTGGGTGTTTTTTCCTTCGGCCAGCGAGAAGAACCGGTTGAGCTCCGATGGGCGCTTTTCTCCAAAGGCCTGCTGCGAGGGGGAAGCATTGCGCGCTGGTTTCCTCCAGCAGGCCGGCCACACTCTGTCGCCGGCTGGGCCGGCTGCAATGGCCGCAATGACTGTGCTCTTTTCAGTTTCTGTTTCAAATCGCCGATTTATGATGGCCCTTTGCGCTGTAGATACGTGTATTTCAGCTGTCATATTTTGTATCCTTGAGTCTTTTTAGGCAGACTACACAAAGAAGGTTTTCAGGAGATTGAAATTTTCAGTGCAGTGGACCTTTATTAGCATGACATAATGCAACGTGCAGTGTTGAATTACATGAGAAGAGGTAACAGCAATCAAAGATTGCACGTGAAGATTGCTTGAGGCTTTCATGAGTGCTTATGATTTAATAACACGCATGAGCCCTTCACTTTCAGTATGATTGGCAGTGACTAACATATGGGACAGTGGAGGAACTTGACAGAAAACGAAAATTTAGCAGCACAACAATGACAGTTGGGGTTTCTGCCGTGCATTCATGCTGTAACTTGATAGGCCTCCTTGCAGAGGTGGCCGGCATAATTCAAAAATGTTCCTTCCGGACCCAGGGATTGCATGCATTACCAATATAATTCATGCTCTTGCTGGTTGTTTAAGCTTACACAATCTCTGAAGTGAGTGATCACACAATGCTGTCAAATTAACTTTCTTGCCAAAGTAAGTATGTAATCAGTGCTTTAGAGCATAAATTTGAAGATATAATTCCTTCTGCAGCAAAATTAACGAAGAACTCCAAAACAAAGGCGTTAGGTGCTGCTGGCTTTTACATTTCTTTCTCTCGCGCGAACGCAGGCCGAGTACAAGCGACCATGTTGACGCTGCAAGCGCGGAATGCTTCGCAACTTACCGAATCGTATCTCCATTCCTTCCGATGATTCGACCGCACGCTTTACCAGGTACGAACACAGTCTCGGTAATAACGCTCATCTGCTCTTCTATGCACTGCTTCATGAGCTCTTCGGCCACCTTCACGTCAGTCGGCGTCCCACGAATCGTGCATACCCTGTCGCACTCCTCGGCGGTGGCTGCGAGTGAGGGAAAGGTCGCCAGTTCATACGTGAGCGAAAGTAACGGGTTCTTCACGCGTGACAAATAATTCTATCGAATAATGAGGCTGACAAACTACCCGACGAAACAAGCGGCGCTTGTCATTTGAGACGCACCACGTGTTTCACCGCGACACGGAAAAGCAGATTCAATAAAACAGGCCATTGCGAATGCAATTGCTTTGTCAGCGGCCCGTAACATCAGTAAAAAATGAGGTGAATAGGACACAAGCTTGCGAACCGACTTAGTTTTTACCTGGCCGGTCAAAGTTGATCTTGGTGCTGGTTTTTTCTTGAAGTTGCTTGATGTTGCCGCCCTGTCGCCCGATAACGCCGCCAACTGCCGCTCTGGGGACTGTGACTTTAATTACGACGTGGTCAGTCGTTTCTGTCTTCCGCCGTTTTACTTCGTACTCTTCCTCTTGCCGTAGCAGCAAGTAAAACAGGATCGAGGACACTGTCACGCCGGCCCCCAACCCGGCCCATAACGCAATTGTCTTCAGTTTAGAGTCCATGTCGTTGAGATGCTTAAGTAAATGATGATTACACGTTAAAATACCCTTTCATTATCGCTACCAGCTACCTTTTTCTCGCCTCGTGCCCCGTGACCGCCGTGACACCGTGGTAACCGCGTCGGCCGCGTTTCCCGACTGAAACTAAAGCTGACGCTGATGATGATGCTGGCCGTTTAAAAATCACCGTGGTTGTGAAATGACGAAAATGCGCCAATTTTCTTGCTAACGCCAAACAAATGTTTAAAGGATTTAATAAGCCAATAATTACCAACGTGATGCTTTACATGGTGTACAAAAACTTCGCCGTTGTCGTGGTTTTTCAAGCTACTTCTTTGGCGGCAAGTATAAAAAAATGGTCCTTTGCTCGTGCGGAAATATTAGCCATATATCACATTAAAAGCAGTCATAGCACAAGCTGTACAGATACAGAATTTCTTGTTTACGTAGGGAGGTGGTGTGTCACTCACGTAGTCGCCTTTATCCTTTTTGTATGGTCCCTAGAAATATTCTTTTTGGTTCTTCATCGCTGAAGTAAAGTGCGCGGAGCGCTGGCGTTAGTTCGTTTTGCAGGAGTTGATGTGCAGAACCGTTCACTATCTCAAATAAAATAGGGATGTGGTCTCTACAAGAGGCGTGGTTCATTGTAGATCACAAAAAGGTAATTACTATGTTAGAAAAAGTCATTTCCAGAACTGAAATAGCCTGCCAACGAAAAAAAATGTAGCGCCAGCCGCAACACTGTCTGTCACAGAAATCTGTGTGGAGACCCCTCGAGATATGGTGTGGATTGATTTAAATGGCAGATGAGATTTATGGAAAAATATGAGGCGATACCATATATGAAAATGCTCCTCAGGAATTTAGTTGTTCAATCTAAGAGGGATATTCGATAATGGTCACCCCGGAGCTAGCCAAGTGTTTCCTCTGGCAAAATCATCTGACATACTTGTAAGTAAGGCAGGGATTTCTACACCCCCCCCCCCCCCCAACACCCCTTTAACACACCCCCAGAAGAATTTCTACACCCCGCCTCCCAAAAAAACAGAATGATTCCACAACCATGAGAACCCAGTCCAAAAATTTATACTCCCCCCCCCCCCCCCCCCCATCGAAATTCTGGATAAACCCTAAATTGAGGTTTGTAAGGAATGAAAATACAGAACGACAATTCAATTCTAAGACCCGCAGATACATTTAGGGGAAGTAATCGTCGCTACCACCGTCCCCAAATATCGTTTTGTGTGCGTGCGCGCGCGTGAGTGCGTGCGTGCGTGAACGGCTTGGCTTTTGTCTTGGACAAGAATTCGGTGAAACCACAATCGAACTATTGAGCTTGTAATGTCTTGGATGATAGGCACATTGCTTCGCAGGGAGTTTCATTCGTATAGATGTGCAGCTTGGAAGGCCCAGGCAAATGCGTAGAATTTGAGCCTGTGCACTCTCTAGCATTCTGAAGTTCGTCTTGGACAAAATAATCAGGGCCGGGGAAATGTACCGCGGAAGACCTAGAAGAGGTGCGTTATAAAGCCGCAGGCGTTCTCTGAGGCGACGTATATAAGGGGCCCAAGATACGGATCTATCTAGCGTCAGTGCAAGAAATTTATGGTTGTGAACGTGCGGAATTTACGTGTGATTTACGACTAGAGGACAACGGGATACATCACGCCTGGTAAAAGCCACTGCGGCACACTTGGCGGTATTGTAGCAACCCGCAGATGCTGAGGTACTTTTGAATTGCAAAACAAAAAAGTGTTCTTTAGTTTGGATTGTATACTTCTGCGGTTTTTGCCCAGATACATATGTCATCGGCATATATAGATATGTTGGCACAGCTGGGGCAGCACTGTGACGCGGATGAGGCAGATGCTTAACGGACAGGACTTAATACGCCGCCTATAGGGACGCCCTGTGTGATCTCACGCCGCCTCGTGTCGCCTTCATTGGTGGTCATGTAGACATGACGATTCTGTAAGTATAGTCACGGAGTCAAGTGTGCATGCGCGCTCGCAGCCCTACAAACGTTATTTCCCTTCTGAATAGCTCTATGAGCAACGCTGTCAAAAGTCGTCTTGATGTCAAGGAAAACAGCTACTGTGGTACTTTTTGCGGCCTTTCGCCGATGAATGGTCCCGCACCAAAGTTATTACGTTGTCGATGCTATACGTTGTCCTTCTCTGAAACCTGACATCTCTGGGGAATACACTTCACGGCCCTCGAGATCCCAGACGAGTCGCTGCAGCACCATTTTCTCCATTACCTTTCCTATATATGCAGCTTGGAAAGCGAATAGGGCAGTAGGAGTTAATTTCCTTTGGCGATTTTCCGGGTTTGAGGACCGCTATTATAGGCGAGCAACTTTCCAGCTTATAGCTTCAACGCGGCCTGTCCGCCACGACTTGTGGTAAACAGTTTCCGGAGGGCGTTACTGTCGAGATCCCGCAAAGCTGAATACGTAACATCATCGGTGCCCGGCGAAGAAAGCAGGTTTACGGACTGTAACGCTGTGATCAGTTCATGGACCGTGAATAATTCATCCATGAGTATAGCGTTTGAACGGGAGGCCAATCAGTCAGGACTTTTGAAATCACTGCAGAGCTCCGGGGAGCTTAATCTTGGCGCGAAATTCGTCAGCTACGTCCACTTCACTGACGCCTCGCTGAAGAGCTATCGAGAAGAACGGATGAGCCAAACTTGCCAAATGGGAGTCACGGGTTGGCGGGCATCAAGCTTGGAACAAAATTGGCTCCAACGCTGCCTTGCGAGCTTATTCGTGTGCTTCTAAATGCGGTTCTGCGCATGCCTGGAAGCTCGAATGTTATCTGGTAATAACGTTTTTCTCGCATGGCGCCATGCTCCCGCGAATCGCGCGAAGGCGTTCATATTCCCCGTCCACTGGTGACCACGCTTTTGTAACCAAGCTCCGCCGTGTTGACTATGACTCGGCCCTGGCAAGAGCATCCGCCGGTTCTTCGTTCGTAGACAGTGCATCACCGTTATCCTCCAGCATGTCTCTGAAGGTCGTCCAGTTTACAGTCGACAGTGGCCGCTTGATGGTACCGCCGCGGACTCGTAGTGTATGTCGGGATGTGGTCGCTGCCGAAGCTTTCAATATCCGGACATCAGGATGCGGCAGGCAGCAGAGAGGTGGACGCCATAGCCACATCTAGCACACTTGAAGCCCTGCCTCCAAAAAAACTTGGGGCACCCACTTTTGAGCACTGCTAGTCCTGCTTGGCTGGCCATGGAGCTGGCGGCTTCCCCTTGGTGTCGTCTTAACACTGCCTCAAGCTTGATGGTGCGCGCTAAAGTCCCCTGCAAGCAAGTGCGGCGGTAGTGTCGTTATATCCAGTAATTACAGTGAAAGGTACCTGATGGTGCTTCACCGTTGCAGCAACATACCCATTCGAGTCATCCGGCTCCACATTCTGCGCTAGAAGTCATTACGAATTGCAAGGAGCACTCTGCTGCTGTCTGAGATCGTCAAAGAGCGATGCAGGGAGCATCCCGAAATACGGACGAAATACGAACGACGCACTCTCGTTTCTGAAATGGTGATGACTGGGAATCTGTGCTTATTGATGAGTTGCCTGAAGTCGGACGAACGGGATGATAGCCCGCAAGCGCTCCTCTGGAATACCGTTGCCTGATTCCGAAGAGTTTGCATCGACACTGTCGAAGCACTCCCACGAGAGGTTACAGCCAGTTTCGACAGAAGGGCGAAATGGTGTCAAGTAAGAATAGTACGAGCCACAGGAGACGGGAAAGATGCGAGAGCTGATCGTACGGCGTCAATGAGTAAGAATAACGATGAGCCGGAATTCGTGGATGGTTGCACGTTCTGCCGATGGTGGTTCTGCCGTGGATGGTTGCACGTTCTGCAGCAGGCGCAGTGGCACGAAACTGAGGAAGTTGATCACGTGTTGATCACACGTGATCAACACGTGATGAGGAAGTTGATCACACACACACACACGTGTGTGTGTGTGTGCGTGTGCGTGCGTGCGTGCGTGCGTGCGTCTCTCTCTCTCTCTCTCTCTCTCTCTCTCTCTCTCTCTCGAAACGTTAGACAATAGTTAGAAAAGTCACCCTCATGAGACCTGCCGCAGCTTGGACAGCGCTTCTCAGTTGACTTACAGGTCTTCAGCTCGGGGTCGTCTCCACAGCACTGGCAGCGCAACTTGCGTTTGCACGTTCCAGCGATATGACCGAAACGCTGACATCGGGTGCACTGCGCCGGTTTTTCTTCGTATCCCAGTATGACACATTCAGATCCAGTCCGGGACTGGGACTACTGAGACAAGGGATGTACACGCAGATTGCTTGGTGAGGGCTAGCTGAACGCTCGAAGGTCAGCAGACAGGAGGCCGCAGAGACAAACTGTATGGGAGATTGAGCAAGAACATTGAAACCGCCAGTTGGATCGCTTTGAACAGCTGCGCAATTAGCAACGCAGGCACAGGCTCCACAATGGCTGTACGATTTGTCAAAAGCTCAGTCACGACATACATATAAGTCCATAATTTTAGTATGGCCAGAGTCCTTCAATGCTTTTCTGGTCACGAAACTCCGGCCGAAGTTTCATTCAGGGACAAAAGCTGCCGCCAGGATCGCCCCTGTTAACGTGAAGGCTTCGCCGGCGGGCGACGACGCTTGCGGGCCGGCGGTTTCTCCGTCGGCAACGCGCCTACTTTCATCTGCTCTTCATTTTACCTCTAAAAACGCGAGCAAAGTGTGCATGTTTTTGAGTCAGTTGTTGTCGCGTAGCTCAGCTGTGAAATTGAGGCAAGACCACGGGTGTTACTCAGGCGTATATGTTGCAGTGTTCGTTCGTTGCGGCAGGCACCGCTACGTTCTCGCTTTGAGATGGCGGACATCTGACGTTTTCAATTTTTGACTAGCCTTTGCAGCCGCCTGCATGATTTCAGTTACCTAGCGCCAGAATTAAATGTGTATTCAGCCCTGGGCGACATGCTGCGCTGAGCAAATAGGTGTGCAAACATACAGCACGTTGGGTTAGCGCTGTGTTTGCGCTATTTTATAGCGCGCTAATAATGTAAAAAAAGTTCGAGATTCGGAAAGTGAGCGTGGACATCAGGGAAAAAAAAACGCTCACAAAATGGAAGCCGCATAATGGGCGCGCGGAGGGGCCAGGGTGGGAGTAAATGCTACAGCCTTGAGCAACTTTCTCGGCTGTCCTCACAGGCATAGGTTGTCGACAGATAAAAACTCACCCGCTCAGTGCCTGTCACACCCCTCCCACCCAAACAAGTTAAAAAACATTGATTGATTGATTATGAGGTTTAACGTGCCGACGCTACACCGGCAATGGGGCGCGCGCCGTAGTGTAGCGCTCCGGATTAATTTTAACCACTCAGGTATCTTAAACTTGCGCCGAAATCTCGAACACACATTGTTTTCTCTTATCGTCTCTACCAGAAAAGCGGCTGGGAACCCGTGTCCTTGGGCTTATCAGCACAACGCCTTAGCCCCTGGGCAAGCGCGGCGGTCAAGTTCAAAATAAAATATATGCAGGCAAAGATAGCCATGCTCCGCTTTCCAAATTCAAAATATCTGATTGGATAACCAAAATCACAGTAGCTGCAGTCCCATCATTGTTCACCGCCTAAACGCGACAACATTTTGCAGACGGATTTTCTCGTGAGGGCGACCGTGGCTTGGTCTTCGTAAAATACGCCAGCAGGTTTTCAAATATCCGGGGTATGGCATCGACGCGGAGCTTCAGGTTCTCGCGCTGCAGAAGCACAGATTGCCCACTATTTGAACTCATCGGCTCGAATAATGCCCGTAGGGTCGAAATGTTTCTCGCACACATGAACGGCCTTCCACTCGAACCTGAAAGCGTCCGTCTCCTGTCGTGGAATGGCTCGCTTCCACCTGTCGCGTTGTTCGCGGTCGCTTGGGAGGCAGAACAGCGAAGCCTTTTCCGTTGTACTCCGATAGCCAGAGCGGCAACCAGGTACACAGCACGTCAAGGCATGGTAGTTAACATAGTTTGCCCTTCGTGATGAGTGTAGAAAGCTATACCACACAACACACACTACCAAGCTTGCGCTCCAACGCACTGCAAATGCGGCCGCCGCCGTCCAAGCCGCCTTCACCGGACTCGTAGCGCCACCGCGCGGGAGCTTTGGTCCCCATATGAAGCTCTCCCATAGCGTTACGGAGAAGTTTCGTGACCAGAAAAGCATTGAAGGACTCTGGTATGGCTTATTTGGATGGCAGGGGTGTTGACTAGAGGCTGGAACTTTAGGCAAAATGCCGATTTTTCCCCTTGAGTTCTTATCAAGCCTATTTGAGATATAAGCATGAACTGTAGCGTTAGCTACACTGGCCGAGGTTGAGCGGTTTCGCGTGTGCCGTGAAGGGCCGTTCTGCGCAAGCGCGAGAAGCAGAGGATTGGTTTGGATCGGATCGGATCGGCTTTGATTGGATTGTATTGACTTGGATTGCGTTTGATTTGGATTGGATTGGATTAAATTGGATTGTGTTGGATTGAAATCCAATCCAATTGGAGTACGGGTGCTGAACCTTAGCTCACGCTACGTATATCTTGGCATAGCCGAGCTAAGCCACTGCTAATTTGTGTGCCTATAAGTGCCTATTTTGAGTTCCGTGCCTATATGGGATTTTTAGCTCCTAAAAATGCCTTTTTGGGGTTATGTGTTTTTTTGGGGGGTTTCACGCCTATGATGCGCTAAAACTGTCCTCGCTTCAGAAGCCTGCAACTCGGCGCTTGTCCCACGCTGTTTGCGAGGAGAATCCACTCGCTGTGCCACACACGGCGAGACGCGGAAACCGAGACGCGGAAACCGAGACGCGGAAACCCATGCTCGAGCCGCTGCCACTTCGCCCTTAGGTTACCCCGAACAACCAAACTCGGCCGCAGCCACAGGCCCGAAGGCAGCAATACAGCAACCAACGTCGCCGCCGGGTGTCAGCATGAATTGGCGTTTTGTTCTATGTTATTATGTCGCACTGTGTCCGAATACCAATGGCGAAAACATTTGCCGACATGACCTGTCCACGGCAAACACAATACAAAACACGCAACGAAGGGATGAACGTGACACAACCGCACATGTGCCGCTCAAGGTCGAAGATGCCGACCAAGAAAAGCTACGTGAACATCTGGCACACGAAAGTTGCAAGGTGACGCCACAAACAAATGCACAACCAGCAGACGATCACGGGGACATCGCCAGCCGTCAAGACGCAGCACGTACAGCAAAAAAGGAGGAACGGGAGAAAGAGGTTGCAGAACGACAATCTCACCACATCTTCAGTCTTGTCGCAACAGCCGTCATCTGCCGTGCCGGTTAACTTTCAAGGGCGTTTACGATCTAGCTCTCACGGATAGTTGAAGATAATTTTGCGTGCTGTTTAATGTTGTTAATCGGTATAAAGAGCATAGCTACTGAGTGGCATTATACTCCAAGCAGCTTCGCTATAGGCATCCAGTTCTGGAGGATAGAATGACTCAATTTTTTATTCGAAGTTATTGTGTTATCCATGGGATTCATCGGTGTTGTCGTCAAGAAGTTACCGGTTGTGCCTCTTCCACCAGAGCCTGTTGCTTGCCCCTGGGAACGCGGCTAAGGTTGCAAGACTTTTACAACAAACACTTCTGGGTTATTTGCAGCTTTCCAGCAGACAAGAGCGTCTCAGCCTAAACAATTTTATACCACGCTTCACTTGAGCGTAACTTGGCACATTCGTGTGCTTATTTTACATTCGGAGCATAAAGCATTCACTAGCGGAATCCTTGGACACGTACCACTCTAAGTCAGATGAGGCTGAGCTCACATCGAAGGTATACGGACGGGACAGGTCCGCCATCCCCGAAGGACTGGTTACTGACAGAGCCATCCTGAATCTTAAATCTGTCTCGGACCTCACATTAGGTTCCTGGATGCTCTGTGCTGTGACAACTTCCAAAGGTTCTGAGCGGGAAACATTGATATTCCAGATGGAATTCAAACATGGAGCGTTCCAAAGTACATGCATGCTCCGCCAACTTGAGTGGAGGTTAATTTTTTTTTTCTTTTTTCTTTTGCCCACAAATGTCGACTGAAAGGAAATACAACATCAGTCGTAAAACAATGTCGCGGCTGGATTTGTATTTAAGCCGTTTTTCTTTAGTGCCGAATCACCCAAATTTCACGTAAATCTCTCAAAATGGCGTCCCTTGTAGGGCGCATTTTCATGAAGAAAATGAGATTACTTTGCCATAGCACAAGATTTGTCCGCTATTTCTGTTCCTAGTGAAGTGAAGAATTGTTCTAAAATACACTGCTGAAGTAAATTAGAATTGTGGCGCATATGCCTAAACTGGAGTTTTTGACGCCTATACCTAAATAACACTTTTCAGTGTCTATTATAGGCGCCTAAAATCTTGATTTTTCGTGCCTAAAGTTCTGGTCTCTAGATGGCAGTAGCAAGATATGTACGCACAGAAGAGTAGCCACGGGCAAATACTGAGTCGTCACCACCCTGTTGTTGTTGTTGTTGTTGCGCCTTTAGGTATGCACGGCCGGACTGGAGGAGCGGCGAACGTGCGCGCCCGCCGCTCCTCCAGCCCGGCCGTGAGGTATGGCACATACCCAAACAGGGTATCGGCCAATCAACAGAAGACCGTGAAGACGGAACTAGCCTGATTACTATCATCTCATCGTAATCAGTTCCGTCATCACCGTCGTCACTAGGCCAACCCCGCCACTTGTAGCATTATCATCATCATCGTCGTCGTCGATGTCGCCCATCGTCGTCAATCGGCAGTGCCCGGCCCGCCCTTCTCGTGCGATCCGGAGAACTCCATTCTGCTGCCAGAAATGTTCACCATCTGCTTGGCCCTTGGAACCATCGTTGCTGCCTTTTTGGAGCCTATGGTCTCATCCCTCCCGCATCCCGAAGGCATCAGGTGAGAGGGAATTGGCGAACCACCTGGAAAACCTACGTGCATATATTATAGGTGGGACATACACAGAGCCCTGACACCGTCAGTCTGTTTTTACGCATCGCTGCAGAAATATCAGGTGGCCTTTATAGTCCATTATTCTGCTAGCACTTTTTCAAAACAGCCTTCTCCACTGAATCACAACATAAAAAAAAGGTTTACAGGGCGTCGGCACTCTTTTTTGCCATTGTTTAGATGCCGCTGGCAGCGGCCGCGTCATTTGAAACTAGCCTCCTTTATAAAGCACAGTACTCTAACGCAATTGTCTAGAAGAGAGCTCAAATATAGTAAAAAAAAAGAAGTTGGGCTCAACACATAATGCGGAGTACTAACTGGTAATGGAATGAGGACCAAGGTACCGTGCAAGAAGTGTTTGAAGCACTGACGTACAAGGGGGGGGGGAAATTTTCGATCCAAGGGAGGGGAATGAAGCAAATGATGTCACTAACTCTGCTTATCATCATATAATTTCGATAATTATTTTGACATCGCAAGCTCTACGCACCAACCTTCCGCCTCTGCTTGCGCCGCGACGATTGGCCATTTTCACTATTTATGGCCTGTGGCCTATTGAAGATGAACAGTTCTAACGGAAACAGGTGGGCCTCTTGAGAAGGCAGGAGTCCCACTCACCTCCCCCCCTGACGAAGAGTTATCCTACCCAAAAAAAGCTCTCTCTCTCTGCACGATGCGTGCTATTTTTGGGCCAAACGTCAGGGAAGTTTTAAAAGGAAGCAAATGGGGATGGGATAAGACGTGGGATTCGGCAAGCGCTTTGGCTGTTTCTTTGGCATCAGATGACTTTACCGGATGACTGCTGCAAGCCGGAGTAAATATCACATCAACTCTCGCCAGATTCACAGCTTGAATCTGGCGAGATGCCGTGGCGAGAGGTGGCGAGAGGTCCCCGTTATACCATGCAGGCTTCGCAAAGCAGTTCTTCAGTGTTTCCAAACCTCCTCAATCAGCTAAATCTAAATCTCTAAGTCCGGTGTCAGTGTTCATACTTGTCAACATTGTTGAACAAGAACAACGCATTACGCAAATGCAAGGCAGGAAATCAATAAAGAAGTGATATTTACCGTGTTCCTTTATCAAAAAAATTTACGGATGCTTGGTTTTTGCAATAGCAAATGAAATAATACAACTGCAGAAAAAAATTCACTCCGTAGCCTGCTGATCAGCCCGCGCCACTATATCTTCTGACGGAATTTTAAGAAACCGAACGGCAACAGTAACAAAAGGTTCCACTGGATAGGTTCCACATTCCGCTTGGAACGCTCGTGCAGTAGGGCATCGTGGTTCTATAAATGTTGTAGTAGGGTGCCTCAATTCACGCGCGTCTCCGCCGTACAGCAGCGCTGGCATCGAGACACCCGACTTGGAGCAGTAGAACGCGGTAAATTTAAATGGACTTGAGCAAACCTCTAGCGTGTTATCTTGGGAGGAACGAGGCGGGAAAGGAACACCGTGAGAGGGGAGCCGAAAAGAGAAGGGAGGCCTTTACCTGGCAGGGGGCGCCAGTCGACTGTCGTCTTTCAGCGACATTTGCAACGAAAGGAGCACACACGCTGCCAATTTTTATAACCTTGTTTCCCTTGCAACCACAACCAAATCCTACGACATATGACCTCAAATTTTCAACTACTTTTGAGGTTGCCGCAGAGTATAACCACTTTGGGCAATATTTGTGTTGTCCTTTTCTCTTTCTGTTGTCCGTTTATTAAAACGAAAGTGTTTTATTCCCGGATACACAAACATTTGAGTAACGTCATATCCGCCACGAAAGTGGCGCCAGTACAACGAAGCAAGCGGCCTGTAAAGGGTGCACCCCTGCACACAGGGTCTTTTGCGGGGAAGCAACCTTTAGAACAAAAAGCACGTTATACTTAGGGTTGTTCGTTTTCTGCTTTTATATTTTAACACGAAAGTGTTTTATGACGGGACACACCCCAAGATATCACTGACTCCATATCCGTCACGGAAATGACGCCAGTACACCTTTGCCGAAGCGACCCGCCAGCAGGACTTCGCTCGCCAAGCACACCCACAAGACAGCCGGCGACACGCGAATCATGCTCAGCTGCAGATATCACTGCACATTTCGCTTTCGTGTTTTACCGATTCCTATGACAGAGGAATGAACCACAATTTTTTGTTCCTTTTTTTTTTGTAGCCGGCACCCTCACCGCTTTTAGTTTATAACATCTTTTATTGTGCAGGTTAGAAAAGGAGCCAAAACGACACCAAAAAACTTCCACAGCGTCTACTACAGAGTCCGCTGTAATATTCCACGACGAAATCATGGAGGCGGCCAAGAGGATTAAGAACGGTAAGTTAATATCATCAATAAAATCCATGCGTCAGCCGGTTATTGCGATGCCTTCTTTATCGCTCTTGTCTAGTGTATATTGTCGTCGTTGCAATAAATAATTTGGTTGACAGTAGCGCCTGCGTTGTGTTTCCGTTTCGCTGTTCCCGATTTTGCGCTTTTTTCATCCAGTCATGAGCCAACTAGCCCAAACCCGCGCTCTGTCGAAACGGTACCTCATCCCGGTCTGAAGCGTATTTCACAGAACGCGTTGGCTGCGGAATAGATGAGCGTGTTGGCAAAATTTTCGCGCCGTCGATCCACGGACAGAGCGAGAGAGCAAGTGCGGAGAGGGAGGCGGCAAGCCGAGCCCCGAGCCGGCTGCGGCAGTGGCTGCGGTGGCGCTACGTTTGCATAGATGCATATACTTGACGCACCCGTCGCCCGGCTTGGCGACGTGTCCCACTAACGGTTGTATGAGGTGTAAAAGTGAGTGTAGCAGCAAGTGGAAATGAGGGTGTAATTGGTAATATGACCGAGACGTAATACCGAGACGTAATACCGTTCGCTAGCGGCGGCAACCAATGCCGCCGCTAGGCGAACGGCCCACTGAGACGGTCGGAACAAAAACGGGCAATCTCCACTAACGTGAAAACTGCGGAGGAGCGAATCATGCAGTGCATTAATAAGTGTATTCAAAGATTGTAAGTCTCTCTCTATTGCCACACGGCGCGCGCTGATTGGGTGCCGGAGAAGCGCCGGTGGGAGGAGCAATCGCGCGCTTGCTGAGGCGGTGGCGCCACCTCGTGCGTTGAACCGGATTTAAGCAATTAGCATGCCCCATCTGCCCCAGTTTGGGGTAGTGGCAGGGGTCAACGTGAGCGCAGTGCAGTGCTCGCGCCTCGCCCTGGGGGCTCGTCCTCGCTGATCAACGAGGCCCGCGGCGCCAGGTAAGTATGCCTTGCTTCGATTGACCACCCGACCCGATCAGGCCTAGCGTCAGAGCCCGTGGGTACCTGAGTGTAACACAAATTATAACCCGTCTACAAACAGCTTGTGCTTGTGCTTGTGCTTGACGATTGCTGAAGCGGACAGAAGGCATTCCGCGAACCTTTAAACCATGTTAGTTTATTTTTATCCGATGCACTTTTCTTTTAGTACTGCGTTACATTCTAGCGCGAGGCGTTGGAAAGGAGTGTCCCTGTGTTTTAGTACCGTGACCACAGGAGACGACGACAGGAGACGCCGACAGCCCGAGACCCTAAGGTGCCTTCGCCCTAAAAAGCCTGGTTGGTACGGTGTACGAGGGACGTGCGAGAAATGCCGTGTTGAGGACTTCTAAAGCCGGAGCGAAACGTGCATGTTCATCAAGTTCCCAAGGGAGAGGGTTGAGGTTTTCACGCATTTTTAAGAAGGATATGAAGACAAAATACGAGTTTGGTTCACAGAAAAGACTGCTTTGTGCCGATATTAATAATATCAATAGTACTGACTACTCAGATACTTTCCGTGGACGTGTCTATGACGTCACAGAACCTTGTTGGCGGCCGCCGAGCCGCGATTGTAGTGGGTCCTCTAGTTGCATTTGATCGTATCGTTTGAAGCAGTTAATACTCTAATAACTATGTTTTAGCGCGGGCCTATATTACGTCACTACTGCCCATATTACGTCAGTGTAGCGCTAAATTGGAGTCTTTCAATATTTCTAGGTTTCGAAAGCTACACTGGCCGAGGTTGAGCAGTTTCGCGTGTGCAGTGAAGGGCCGTTCTGCGCAAGCGCGAGGGACATTGGATTGGATTGGCTTGGCCTGGCTTGGATTGGATTAGATTTGGATTAAAGTGGATTGTGTTGGGTTGTGTTGCGTCATAGACGCGGCAGACGCACTGGCGCCGGCGCGTGCCCAGGTGTGCGCCTCAATTGCGCAGTAGCCAAGTCTGACGCTACAGCGGAGCCGCTTGATAGCCGTTTCGCGTGGCTCGTGAAGAGCCGTGCTGAGCATGCGCGAAGAGCAGTGACTGGACAGGACTGGACTGGACTGGACTGGACTGGACTAGACTGGACTGGAGTGGACTGGATTGCTGAACCTTAGCGTACGCTACGTATATCCTGGCATAGCAGAGCTAAGCCACCACTAATTTTTTTTGCTTCTCGGTTAAAACGTCTTTCGTGGCTGGAATTGTGCTGAGTGAGCTGTGTTTTGTCTTTATGGACCCCCTTGAGATCCACCAATGAATCTTCAATTAATTATATCCCCTTGTGTCGCGCAGGGACGCCTCCGTCAGGGCCGGGTCGGCCGTGCTTCCGTCGGTCCCAGTGCTCGGGCGAACTGGTGTGCCTGCCATCCGAAACCTGCGGCTGCCCACAGTCTGCTCCCGTAATGGTCCTCGACATAAACAGGTTCATCTGCTTACTTTGTAGGTGTCGCTGCCCTTATTCTTGACGCTTTCGCAACAGATAATCTGTTACATACTTGCGGTGCTTGGTCCACGAAGCTTCAAGCTTCTTAATATCGTCACAAAACTTGCAATGCTCTACTGCAGTAAAATATGCATTGACGCTGGGGATGGCATTTTCAATTGAAAGAAAAGTTTCTCCTGCCCAGCCAGATTTTCAAGTTTGACAATAAAAAGAAATCCTACCAGGACGAAATCCAGATAATAAGAGTGGGTGACAAACCATTCCAAGCAACCACGGAAGTTCGTGGGACGTCCGACATACAGCCGAACATCCAATGCCCAGTTTGGACGTCCACTGTACGTCCATGTTTGAATATAAATTTTCGGACGTACAGTGGACATTCAGAAACGGATGTACAAGTCAGAATAACAGCCGCCAGTGGACGTACAAGGTTACTACGAAGCATCAAATAAAACTTAAATTCCAATTAAAAGCAAAAACAAAAAAAAATCTATTTTGCTTTTCAATTAAAAATATTTTGGACATCAACACCCTGACTTGTATATTGCAAGTTTCACCTGCATATTTCTAAAATCAAGCCTCATTTTTTTTTAACTTTTTTGAAGCACCTCACAGACTCCAACGATGATCTCTTTGGGGGAGGATATATAAGGATTAAGAACCGCTAACAAAACATGTGAAGAAAATTTACTGTGGTCATATATGCCTGTCCGCCCGGTAGTTCATTGGACTTGTGTAGTCTAGTATTCGTTGTAGGAACATAAGCTTCTCGTTATGTAATTCTGGAAATTTTTACTGAACATCCAAAATATATCCGATTTCGGACGTTCTACTGAACGTACGGAAGGGCTATATCCGGATGTCTTACGGACGCACATGGTACGTCCATCGGCCCTAAAACAGACGTCCGTAGCTAGAGCCGGAATGGACGTACGGTGGACGGCCACCGGACGTCCGGTGGTTGCTAGCAGCTGAAAGTAGAATTCATGACATTCTCCCTTTGGGGCAGGTCAATTTGTGGGACAGTGCATTGTCTTGGTGAAATAGCACTTTGTTAAGTAACAGTCTTGTCATTTTTTCTTCGCTTTTTTAAACAGCCCAACAAAATTTTGTTACTAGCCTGTTTTGCTATTTTACGAACGGGCCAAAAAAACGGTGAGCATCGCCTTCATAGACAACAAAACTGCTTTTGATTAGATTGCTGCTTTGGTATTTGCTTTGAATCGGGCCGAATGAATTTCACTAACAGAGGACCTCCTTCTGGGGCTTTCCCACGCCGGCTTCTGGGAGCGAACAATACGTCCTGGTTGACTAAGCCATTTCGTTCAGCTTTGAAGATTTCATTTCCACTTTTACAGGATGTTCAAGCGCGAATTTTGGAAAGAAAAATGACACCATGGGCTGATGTTAGTGACGTTTTAAAGGCTGAAATGTAAAGCTTTAAAAAGTGAGCCTTTAAATTTGAACGCTCAAACGTGATTCAAAATTAACTCAAAAAAAGGTATGCAATACACACTTCTGCGTGTTTGAAGTATTCATCACACATTTCTTGCTTTGTGCACGTCTGTGACACCATGGTCGGCTGACACCCGAGGTCGGTTGCTTGTAGAACATGCATCCGACAAATGCATCCGACATGCATCCGACAAGCATCCGACAAATATCGACCTCTATTTTCTCTACTGGCGCGTTCACGAATCCGCAGCGCGGCGGCTGGACGAGCTGTGCCAGGTGGACGAGGAGTGTCGCCACGACAACGAGCACGCCCGGTGCCTGGACTCGGTGTGCCGGTGCCCACCGCGCTTCTACGCCACGAAGGCCACCTCGCTCTGTCTGCCCGGTATTAGTCAGTTGCGGATAAAAGAGCACTGAGTATATGGATGGTTTTCCCCTTCCTTTCGTGACCGCGTAGGCGCATTGCAAGAAGCTTTGCTGCTGTCTCATACCATCTTTATTTCATCTTATCGCTGAGATATGAGGGCCACAACACATTGTTGGCCACGCTAAAAGCTTCGCTTTTAAAAGCGAATGCTCTCTGGGCCCTCACGGAATGTGGGGCCGGTTCGTCGCTCAAACGTGGCGTGGGAAAGCCAACTTTACACAATGTGGTTTCACATTGATAAGCGAAGGCACATCAAGCGCCTTAAGGAAAAACTATTCCCGTGGTTGGAATCGAGCCTGGGGCCCTCGCTTTATGAAGCCGATGGCTATCCGATCGCGCCATTCCGACACGGTCGAAGCAGTTTGAATTGTTGGTGTGTGGTGTGCACGTGCTTGTTGCGTGTGTTGTGTGTGCGTGCGTGCGTGGCGCGTGCGTGCGTGTGTTGCGAAGCATGCCGTGTGTGTGCATGTGCGTGTGTGTGTGTGAGTGAGTGCGTGTGGTGCGTGTGTGCGTGCGTGTGTGCGTGTGTGTGTGAGTGCGTGTGTGTGTGCGTGTGTGCGTGTGCGTGAGCGCTTGTGTGTGTGTGAGTGAGTGCGTGTGCGTGTGTGTGCGCGCGTACGTACGTGCGTGTGTGCGTGTGCGTGCGTGAGTGTGTGTGCTTGTGTGTGCGTGCGTGCGTGTGTGTGAGTGAGTGCGTGTGTGTGTGCGTGCGTGCGTGTGCGTGTGTGTGCGCGTGCGTGTGTGTGAGGGAGTGCGTGTGTGTGTGAGTGCGTTGTGTGCGTGTGTGAGTGCGTGTGCGTGTGCGCGTGCGTGCGTGCGTGCGTGTGTGTGGGTGAGAGAGTGCGTGCGTGCGTGTGTGTGCGTGTGAGAGAGAGAGGGGGGTAGAGAGAGAAAGAGCTAGGACGTCAAAAAATGTAAAAATAGCGCAGGCTCTGGGGGTGCTGACAGGCCTATTATACAGCCTGAATGCATCTGGTTTACTTGCGTGGGGCTTTCTCGCGATCACTGTTAATGCACGAACGCATGGGTGGTGTTCCCGACCCAACTAGGACGTTTTTTTTCTGAATCAGAAGTGAAACACAACACGAGACGTACGTAGGAGATTACTGCACGCGTTATACAAAGCCGGGGCGCATAACCTAATCAGCAACCTTCCATTACTGCGCACGGCTTATACCAGTTTCGGCGCCTTAAGTCTACGTCTGAGGCCTGCTGTTGTTTTTCAAATGCTTACACTGCTACGTATACGGCGTGCTGTTACTCTACAATTGTGGCTCCTTAAAAATGCGTGCGCATCTCGCGAACTTGATGCGGCCCGATGCGCACGCCTTATTCTGTCTTTAGAAGCCCATAACACAGCTTTTATAGCACGCATGTCCCACACCGTGCCGGTCATGCGTTATAACCGTCTTAGGGGTCACATCTGCTCAGGTTTAATGGCAGCATTGGCTACAAGTAGCTCATTTTGTTTTAAGTGCAGAGCACTTTAGGGGCTCGCCTTGTCGTAGCTTGCTCGCTGGACCCAACTAGAGCCACACGGCGTTCCGTCGTCGCGGCGTAGCCCAGAGGCTTCGAAAGCCAAGCGGTTTATATAGTCATAAGCGTTCAAAACTCGTGAACCGCTGGCGCTTGTCGTACAATATGCAAAACAGTACATGCAATATGCAATATGCAAAACAGTATATCGGGTGCGCCTTCGTCCGCCTGCTGTCAGCCTGATATAGCGCCAGCTGTCCCGGCGCTGAGGTAAATTTACCTCAATTACCCAACAATGTCTCGTTCTTTTTCATACGGACAGTTTTAACTTAGAGCCAAAGTAAGCATGCTGTTTGGTACAAAACGTAAAATGCATAGTCAAATTCTGCTGAGCGGCAGATGTAGTGGGATTAAGTTCCCGCTGAAATTCTGATTCTCTGAACGGCGTTACGCCCGGAAGGCTACGTAAAGTACACCTATGTGGTGCTGGCTAACGCCCAAAACCAAACAGGAATCCATAAAGATCTATCAGCTGCAAAAAGAGAATGCAGGGAAATTTTCAGGGAATTCTTGGGAAACCTGCAGAGGAAAACGTTGAAAATTGATTGATTGATTGATTGATTGATTGATTGATTGATTGATTGATTGATTGATTGATTGATTGATTGATTGATTGATTGATTGATTGTAGTGTTTAACGCGCCGACGCAACGCAGGCGAGAGGCGCACCGTAGTGGATGGCTCCGGATTAATTTTGACCACCTGGGGATCTTTAACATGCGCCGAAATCTCGTACACACGGGCATTTTTACGTTTCTCCTCCATCAGAAAGAAGCCACGGCGGCCGGGAAAGTAGAGAAGAATTTCTAACCGTAGAAATGGGAATTTTCCTCCCAAATACGGAACATCAATGAGTCCATCCGCTTTCGCTGTTACACGGCCCTGCACTCGTTTCGCACTTCCTTATACGCTGGGACGTTAGCTGCTAGCTTTACTCTATCCAGCTCCCGCAGACAGCTAGAGTTGCGCGTCCCTTTTCTGTGCGTCACCCTGAATACATCGCGACGGAAATCCATGCCGTGCAGGAAAGCCCCCTCGACAGCCTTGCCGCGGCCGCCGACGGCGGTGCGCCCTACATGGACAGCTGAAGCACGGCCGCGGGAGTCCCGTCCGACGGTTGGCTTTTCCGCACCAATTTGTAATTACAAAATTGCGGACGGTCGCGCAACTCTAGCTCCCTACAGTGGCTATAGAGAGGACCTCTTCAAGCTGCGTGAAGGCAGCGCTACCACTGTTAGCTTGGCTTTCTTTACGTCACCGCTCTCCGCCTGCACTCTGTCGTGCTCGTTCTGCCGTCCGTGGATGAACAGCGAAATTTTTTTCCAAAATACGGCCATAAATTGAGAGAAAAGTGGAGAGGAGCGGGGAGACGTAGACGAGGACACTTGCACGCGACGAGTGTATGGCGAGGATGTAGGATCAGTACCCGTGTGACTGAACTTTATCCTCATTGCATAGCAAAAGGCAGGCGCCAAATCAATAGCCGCGAAAAGGCATTTAGTCATTTCGTACTTCAGAACTTATCTACTTGTATTTACGTTCCAAGAGCACGAACAGGAACTACCCGGTTTGACATAAGGGAGAATAAGGCCGGGAGGAGTCTGGGGAGGTGGTTAGCCAAGAGAGAGTCTGGTTGGCTACCCCACTCATGGGGAGTGGGAAAGGAGGGATATAATGATGATGATGATTGCGGGGTTTAACGCGCCGTCGCAACGCAGGCGATGAGCAGCGCCGTAGTGGAGGGCTCCGGATTAATTTTGACCACCTGGGGATCTTTAGCGTGCGCCGAAATCTCGAACACGCGGGCGTTTTTGCTTTTCGCCTCCATCAGAAAAGCGGCCACCGTGGCCGGGAATCGAACCCGCGACCTCGTGCTCAGTAGCGTGGGATTTAAAGAGAAAGAAGGGTATATAAAAGACGGAGAGCCTTAGGAGCGCTTGGGGAGCGCAAAAGAAAAAGTAGCGGTAACTACAAAAACAAATATATAGGCGACAATAAAGCTTAAAACATATCAGGTAAACTAACCAGATGACGAATGAAAAATGGCACACGGTGTCTTCTACATTCGTTCAGACAAGCCTGTGGACTTTAAAAAACGAAGTAATGCTTTTTTGGTCTTTGGGACTGCGATGGCCTACGCCTGTGACACAAAACAGTCTGCGCAGTTATCGGCTGGCTTGTCGAGCTTTCGGAGTGCGGCTGACAGATTGCAAACCGGGCACAGTGGCACGAGAAGTAATGTTGATGAGTACGCAGGGTTCCTCACACTGTACAACGAAACGACACCTTCGAAAAACTTCGGTCTACGTAAACATTGAAACAAGGGCTACACCAGCTGAACGCCGCACGGTTCAATCACTTTATCTGCTCACAAGTAGTTCAACTTTCCAATGAAGGGATGCCAACAAGACTGCGGCCGCAATTACACATAATACCCAGGAATCGAACAGTAGTTTTTAATTTGAGTTGAAATAGTGAATATGTTTTGCACATCTATTCACCCCGACTGTTTTGCCATGGTAAGAAGCAGTCGGGAATAATGCAGCTTAAACCTGGTACACAATGGCTGAAGGGAAATTGTTGTGCGACTAACCTTGCTGCATTCGTGATTTTGGTTGCGACAGAATCCGTCAGGTCGCATCCACTGAGGACTGCCCTCTTGCCACCCGCACTGTTGGTCCTGGGATTCGTCGTCGTCGGCGGGTTCGTCTACCTCAGGTGCGTCCTCCTGTCAACGGCCATGGCCGACCGGTATTGGCACGTGCGCATTTTTCGAAATCAGATATTCCGAAGCCGGTCGTCTTATGTCAATGTGTCCCCCGGTATGTCCCTCTCGCTCTCTCCTGTTCTACTGCTGCTGCTTTGTTGTTTGGTGGAAGATGCGCTAAACATCCCGCTTCTGTACATGCCCGCTGCCGACACATAACTCTACCATCGCTCATCGTGTAAGGACATTTTCAGGAAGCGACTGTGCTGCATCTCAATTGCAGTAAATTAAAATCTTCAGTCGCCCAGCGGAAAGTGCAAAGCAATGCAAAAAGATTCTTAATTGGGGGTGGGGGTTACGGCGGAATATGAAGTGTACCCGACCACACCTAAAAATCTGTCCTTTCGTACCAAGTCCTTCCCACCACAAACCCATCCTGCTCTTTACTTTCTCCGTGCCGGCGTTCACGCTGAGGCCGAACAGCATTGATGACTCTTGAGGAGTCGTGCTGCCTGCACAGTTTCTTACGAATCTTGCTCCCGAAGCATGTTCTTAAAGGGACCCTGCAACACTCTTTTCAACTTTTTTGAAATCGTAAATGCTTGCAGAACGTAGTCACCCAACACACGTAGTACTTGGATTAGAGGGTCGCAAAGTACCTCAGCCAAAAATTACTGCTCTATGCCCATCAGATAACTTAGAAACTCGCTCAAAAGATTTTTCTCTCTTTCCCGGTCTTGACGTTCTTCGACCCCTCGAATTACGTCACTAAGGCCATGTAGCGGCTGTTGGCCGGCTTTCCTTCAGTTGCAGTAATGAACGCTTCTCGATAGCAACTTTAAAAATAAAGCCACAAAAGCAAAGCAGAAACGGAAGGCGTATCTGGTGAGACGAGCAAATCACTCAGTGCCGGTCCATGCTGGCGATAATTATTGCTTTTGCAATGCTTCCAGACGCAAAGGAAAGAGTGTAAGCGTTTATCTAAAGTGCAGAAGTGTTGCAGGGTTCTTTTAAGGAGGGGGATCTTTTCCTCCGAACATCCTAAATCTTGGATGGAACCAGCTCAGACAATACGGGATGCAGAGAAGAGCACACAGGACAGGCGCTGGTGCCGACCAGCGCCTGTCCTATGTGCTCTTCTCTGCGTCCCGTATTGTCGGCGCTGGTTCCATCCAAGATGCATTTCCGGCTTGCCCAACTTGCAACACTACTGCATTCCGAATGCTTGGATTCAATTCGAAATTTAGGCGCACGTGCACGTGCCGCAATGCAATGTCGCGACGTCATGGCCTCTTTCTCGGTAGCCTATAGTGATAACACGTTCTTCACTAACGTTAGCACGCGGAATGAGGAGTGGTATCAAGGTCCCGTTCTTAAGTAGCAGCTTTGGGTCATCCTGCGCCTCACAAACGTGGAGGAAGAACTACGTCCCTCCGCATGGGGGACGGTGCAGTGTCAACCGATTCTCACTTGCGGGTGCAGTGTGTGCTTGAGTGTGCGCGCGTGCTTGTGCGTGCGCACGTGTGCGTGTGTGCTTGTGTGTGTGTGCGTGAGCGTGTGCGCACTCGCGCGCTCACAAATGCACCTGGCACTGTTCATGCACAGGTATACCAACATCATTACGAAGGCATATGTCGGTAAAAATACGTTGCCACGCACAAAGGCAATGCAGAACAGAGTCACGCTGTAAAAAGGCACTTCGTACGGGCGCTTTCATGGAATAGAAAACGATGCTGAACACGGGGAAATACATTGTTGGCGGGTGGCAAGGAACGATTAAGCAAGGAACTATTCAGCAATTAAGCATTTAGCACAGGATCGATCAATAGAAAGGTACGTTTCTTTCAAATTTTGGAGCACCAAGAACAGGTGGTTAGATGGCCACATTCCAGCAGTTCCAAAGATGTATCATTTCTCGTTTGAATTCAACTCAATTCAAAGATCGCAAAAGGTCGTTTTGTTTACCTTAGATGTTTCTTCATTCAGGAAAAAAGCAAATCGAACCAGATAGTCTCGCTGCCTCAGTTCTCATTCTGCACTCTAGCAGCAAAGAATTACGTAAATAAATAAATACAAAAGGTGAACCCTAATTTTATACCGTACCTCTTGGAACCAGCGGTCTAATAGAGGAACTATGTGCATGAAGTTTTCCATCATGCCGCATACTCGTACCTGTAGGAACCGGCAGTATGTACCGCGGCTTGTAGGAATGATGCACAGTTAGTTGTTCATTATGTCGCATTTATGGCCTCGTCTTTCGTCGCAGGTTTGTTAGGCCCCGGAAAAGCAATGAATGGCAGGAGAGCACATTTCAGGACTCCAGTGACCTCCGCTACGAACGCTTTTGCAAATTTTTTGAAGGCGAACCTTGCCAGACACGACGCTTTGACGCAGTCACAACATTCCAGTTTAGTCCCGGCTTCCTCCGCGCTTCTGATCTTGAAGTAGACTGGAAGGTTAGGAGTCTCAAGCCACGCCTGATCAGAGCGCGGCCTCGTCAAAGGTCATCTCACCCTGAAGTCGCAGAGGACAGGCATGTTGCTGGCGAAGAAGACTCGTCAGGCATCACAGCGTCGCCTTGTCAAAGGTCATCACAAGCTGACGTCATTAAGGACGAGAGTACAAATGGTAGAGCAGAATCGCCAGGCACCAGAACACCGGCTTGTCAAACGTCATCTCACGCTGACATTACAAAGGAGGATATAGAGAACAAAACAGAATCTTCAAGCATCACAGCGCCGCCTCGTCAAAGGTCATCTCACCCTGAAGTCGCAGAGGACAGGCATGTTGCTGGCGAAGAAGACTCGTCAGACATCACAGCGTCGCCTTGTCATAGGTCATCACAAGCTGACGTCATTGAGGACGAGAGTACAAATGGTAGAGCAGAATCGCCAGGCACCAGAACACCGTCTTGTCAAACGTCATCTCACGCTGACATCACAAGGGAGGATATAGAGGACAAAACAGAATCTTCAAGCATCACAGCACCGCCTCGTCAAAGATCATCTTGCGCTGGCGTCATTGAGGAGGAGAGTATTTATGGTAAAGAAGAATCGTCAAGCATCAGAGCACCGCATTGTCAAAGATCATCTGACGCTGATGTCACAGAGAACGGGGGCATAGATATCAAAGAAGAATCGTCAATGCTCCAGACAGGGGTTGGCAGTACTGAGACCGATCCAAGCGCCACCTCGCTCTCGACTATTTCCCGAACCACTAATGTGACACCCACCAAACAGGATGCTCCTGGAGACGGCAGGGCAGCAAAGATGGCGTCACCGGTAGATAGTGAGCCAGTTCATTCTGCGCCAACGCCAGCGGGGAGGAACGGCAAACCCGTTGCCAAGCCAAGAACAAAACTTCCCACTCTTTCTGCATCGGTGCCGAAGCCGAAACCAAGGTGCCGAAGCCTCACAAGTAGGCGCGCAAATGTAAATTCGCTTTCGGGCTTGCCGACGGTCGCTACGACGCTAACTACCGCCACCACCAGGGCTGCCTACCACCGGAGTGCCCTCTTCTGCTCGCTCAAGCCGATCGAAGAGGTTACATCTTCCGAGCCCATCGATAATTCGATGCCTTCCCCAAAGCCGCGCGCAGTTTATACCGTTCACCGTGGACGAGATTCATCCAGGTCCACCCAAGAACGTCAAGTCTGAGAGGCCGCCAACGCCAAGTCCTCGGAAGCTGCGTCGTGCCATGTCCGATCCGCGCGGTTTGCCGGCGGCTGCAGTGAATGACCATTCGGCGGAGTGCTCCACCCAATACGACTCTTCGACCTCACCGACTCCGGGTTCTTACGGAGAGGAGTCTAGCTCCTCCGGCTGTCACGTGGGGTCTTGGATCGGGCAACAACAGTACGGGAAAGGTCGGTCAACCGTCGACTCCAGCCAGCCTCCCTGGCCTTGGAAAGACTCATCCTGGAAAGACGTGGAAGTTATGCCCAAGGCCCTTCCCCGATTTGTCAACGTGACACCGGCCTCCACTCCTACCGTGGTGGCGATGCTTTATAAGGCGCTGTGGTCGCCCCAGCCTAGCCATACCCAGCGGCCCCGTAGCGCGGAAGAGCGGCGGCGGCGGCGACCAGGAGCTCTTGCCCGCAACAAACTGTCACGCGGAGTGTCGGCGGTTACCTCCACGCGAGCCCCAGCGCCCGCTGCTCCATCTAGAGCGCCCTCCAGCCGATGCGGCCGCAGCATGAGTGAGCCGCGTCACCGAGTTCCTCCGTTCTCCCGCAAAGTGACCACGACGCGGCGGTGCCGGAGCGCTCCGGAAGTAGTGCGACTAACACGCCTACATCGCTTTGACCGCGGTGCCCGGACCCTGGACTCTGCACTCGCAGAAGCGGCGCTTAGGGCCGAACTCAGCCGCAGCGGGAGCTCGTTCTACTCGTTTCCACTGACGCGCTCCGATTGTTCAAACTTGCCGCTCAGTGTGAGCGCCTGCTTGCCGAGCGACGGCGCCGGACTCTCCTGGCCTTCGCGAATCAAGCAGTGAATGATGAGTCTACAGCGTGAACCTCTCTGGCTTTCTTGATTTTGTAGAGGAAGCAGCCAGCGTGATCCTGATAATCTGCCCTGCCGGTGTGTTGCATGAACGGGTGTGTGAAATATGGTATAACTTCTCAGGCTATCGTAGGACGGATACTCTCACGCAACAACAAATCTTACAAATAAACGGAACCAAAACACTCTGAGCCGAAAGTATAAGACAAAAGAACAAATTTGAACTTTTATCGCCTATTTCATGGTTTCAACGCTTCCCTCTTGTGTAGTAACAGCTGTATTTGAACCTTCTTTCTCTCTCTCATGTGACCCAGCGACGGGAATGCACAAGGTGACGTCTTGTATATAAAACAGCTGCTCTATATTCTTCGAGCGCTGCCGGTAGGGGCGCCACTGAAATTCCCCCTAGCGGCCGGTTTCGAAAGAAGCCGCGGGGCGCTCGCGACTAAGATTTACCGTTTGTATGCGTTCAAAATACTTATTAGTAAGGGGCAGTCACTCTGTTCGCAAATGTGGTCTATTTACGTGAGTGTAAACATTTCTGACGCGATCTTGGTACGTTCGGTGCGTATGTGCGCCAGGTGTGCGTCGCAGACCAGCGTCGCGAAGCCGGCATATGTATGGATGTGATTGTAATTCCGTAGCCCTGAAATTACTACAGTGTCTCCGTAAGCAGCGTTTTCTCAGATGATCATACTACGGCTATACACTGCAATGTAAATCTGTTTTGTGCGCTAGCGGAGCCCTCATACCTGACAGCGCGCCAGTTGCGCTTGCTAATATCATACCTCGGATATTGATCACTACCGTTGACAAGCCAATGTGGCGTAAATTTCGCGAACATTCGGCGAAAGAATTACAGTGGATGATAGAAAATTATACCCGGGGATCAGCACACGATAAAAAATTTAATGCTGGATCGTCTTGCCCTGAGGTGAGCGCCCGCAAACAATCTGCCATGTATATCCTCGGCGAGCATCGCTTCGACGGGCTTATAGAGTAAGCCGCGTCCGTTACTAACGCTTTAACGGAAGGTCACCGTATGACACAGGTAGCCTGCAGAAACTAGCAAAAACTAAAATCAGAGGGCCTTATCAGATACCACACTCTTCCAACGACACTTTTATCGCTTGTGAATGCCTACCCTGTACACTTAAAAAAATGCGTCCGCCGAGTGATCAGGTGTTCGCTGAAGTCAAAAAAGAAAAGGATAGTGAACGCACTGCTTGTGTGTGGGACTACTGAAAAGTTCATTCTTTGATTTCGTTCCGCATTCGGACCACAACATAAAATAAGCGTTCCCCCCCTCTCCCCCCCCCCCCCCCTCCCACCCCACGCACACTTATTCTGCGAAATAACAGTGCAGACCTACCAGGCTTAAGTTTACACGAACGTCTACAGCATTTGCGAAGCTGCACTGCGTCCTTTTTTTTTTTTTTTCGTTCCCGTGCGTTCATTCCTTCTGTTCCCGACTTGCAGACCATTCACTATTCTGTAGTTTCATTAACTTTCATTGGTTCCTGCTATACGGCGTAAGTGGGCACATATAAAACGAAGAATAGCCTCGGACAATGCTTAACATTTTTGCGTGGCTATATTTCCATAAAAGGCACCAATGGCTGTCAGGTAATCACATCCGCGAAACATTTTTTCTTCGACGTATATATTCGAAACGAAAGCCGCATTCGTTGTTCGCGCTGCAAGACGAAACCAACCTTCACTGTGCCAGTATCAGGTTTAAACGAGGAGACAATAGAATTCATTTGTGCAGGACGGGTTCGGGAAGGACAGTTGTGACATGCATGCTGCCATCACCGACGCTCGAAAGAGCTGACAAGAAGCGCGCAGAACCGCTTGTCAGTATAGCTTTTGTTGGCGTTCGAGCACTCTAGTAAATCGCAGTGGTTTATTGAAGTACCCTAAACGCACTAATTTCTTACAGAACATCTCAGGGGGGAAAAACAGCGCAGAGACGGGGACTAACGGACGAAAAGACAGTACAAGCGCTGACTAACAACTGGGGGTGCTTTATTGCGTTCTGCAATTTATACATGCAGGAAAAAGTGACGTCACAACCCTAGGAAAGGAAAAAAAAAAACACGCTGAAATGATTTGCACTGTGAGCGAACAATGAGTTTTTCAGAACCTGACAAGCGTGCCATACAGAAGCGTGCCATAACAGGTTGTCTAGGGCGCAGAAAGGAAAAAAGAAGCGAAAGAGAACCAAAACACTGCATGGGCCCCTACCTGCCTCGTCAACAACGCAGCGCTCGTCCCGTAGACGCCGCGGAGAAGCGGCGGCGCGCAGGCGACGCAGCCATCGCAAAGTTCGGGGCGTATAGTGTATGTTCCTGTGAGTTTTTAGTTTGAACGTATGTGCAAGGCTTCGCGGGTTTTTAATGCGAAAGTGCCATAAATGTCCCATTACCCGAATAGCCGACGTGCAGCATGACCGAACGATAGTTGCAAAAATTGATGAAGGCGAAATGAGAACGAATGTGAAGACAAGAAAACAGGGTGAATTTACATCTGGGATTCGAACCAGGGGCCAGCAGAATGCGAGTGTATAACGCACCCCCTACAACACGGCAACCTCGAAGGTCCACCTTTAGTTCAAACAGAGTGGCGCTCGACATTGAACCGTGTGTAAATACACGCACTCAGGCCTACAGGAGCTATATAATTGCAGAAGTAGCGAAGCAGTGTTTATGTAGGATTAACAAGGATAAATAGGCAAACGAGACTGAAACGAGGAAACGGGAAATCATAATTGACACTATAGGTAGAGAAAGGGCTTTTGCTGATCTTCAACAAGTTGGGAAACTAAAGTTTGCTTCAAGAACAAAGTCAGAGAAAGACCCTCGCACTGTTTTGCTGTAAACATGTGCTCGCACCTTGCTGGATTCATTGTTAGATCAAGCTCAATTGTACGTCCAGGCCATAGGCGCCTCCACTATTATTTTCGAGTTTTATAGACGAGGATATGTCCGCCATCAGCAAGGCGCCCTAAGTTCTAAAAAAAGGCAAATAATGGCGGGGCTTGAAAGTGAGGAATGTCAGGAGGATCGATGCGCCTTGGAGGATAGGGGCAGTGGCAGATGATGATGGTGGGGGTGGTGCCAGAAGATACGACTCATACCCGCTCAGGGGGATTGGCAAGGAAAAAGGTGCTCGGTATTTAAAGAAATGCACATAACGAATGCATTTAAAGTATAGGCGGTTAGGGGAAAATATCAACAAAAAATAAAAACAAACTGCCCGAATATGAGATCTAGCACCAGAAAGTGTTGAAACCGATATAAAATCAAAACTTATAAAAAGTAAAGCAGAGAAAAAAAACGCGAAAAGTATGTAAAGAAATAAAACAAGAGAAGGTGGTGAAGGAGAGGCAGTCAGCGGGGAGGCAATGATAGCAATGATAATAGACGCTAGCATGTTTTGGAGGGAAGCCCGGCATGGCATCTGGTGGCTAGCACGGGAGACGGCCAGACTCCGAACTGAATAAGTGTACGGCGCAGCAAAGATTGCCGCGGCTAAAACATAGCACCTTCGCCACGAATGAGAAGGTTAGAGGAACAGCCAGCGGGTTCGAGCTGGGACCAATTGATTAAACCTGTTTTACAAGTATATCTTTTTACAAAGTATACAAGTATCTTTTTTAGTATAGAGTACTACCGTCGCCGGGAGGGGGAAAAATTATATTGTCTCTAATTCGTTACCAAATGCGCAGATGATGACGAAACAAACTCCTTAACCTTCCAGCCTCCCCAATTGGGCACAAGCCGTCAGCTCCCGGCTGACTGACCACCCGGTGCCATCTTCCCCCAAGCATACCGAACCACTTTTGTTTACGGGAATAAAAGGCTACAAGTACTGATAAAGAAAGTTTATACATAAAATTGCATTTTTCAACTCAACGCAAAAAAATGTGCGTCAGCGGGGCTCAAAAAAGAAAAAAAAAAGGCAAACTGGCTCTCGTGAAAGGAAGGTCACGCGATCGCGAGCCTCGAACATTCTGCAGCGCGCTGTTTCACCCCGTCGGTTTACTCTCCGGCGACAGTCATCGTACCCCTCGAGTCCCAGCTGTCTTTCAAAGCCACCATGGACTCATCTTTCCAGCGCCCGCAGGCTATCGCGGAGGCAGCGAAGTGGGGGAAATCCAAAAGGAGGAAAATCACCTTCAGCGTCAGCGGGGAGATCATGGCGGCCGAAGAGCTGCCTTCCGCTGCTCCAGAGGCGTCCATCGGAAACGTCACAGTCGCCCCTGGTCGTGAGACGCTTGGGCCCCAGCGGCCAAGCTCCCACTTCCAGACGGGCTTGGTTTCAGACCCCGGCCGCCTTGCTGCCTTGGCTGCTCCCGAGCTGCTGACAGCCAGCACTGCGCAGTCTCCTGCCTTGAGCTCAGACCCCAGCGGTCGGAGCCGCCTCCCCGATAAGGCGCCTCCCGCCTCGCACTGCCTCTGCATCGGAGCCACCGGTTCACCGACCCCCGATCTGAGGCGACCAGCTCCCCGTAAGTGTGCTCTTTTCTGGACGGCTGTAGTATTGTTCTTTCTAGCGTTGTCGCTGGGGTTTCGTCACAAGGCATCCTGCGTTTACCACGGGAGAAATCTAGGGGAATTAAACAGTTTTGGTTTAGGGGATTCCCGGTACAGTTGAACCTCGTTATAACGAACACTGATATAGCGAATTATCGGCAAGAGCGAACTACAGTCAAACCCGATTATAACGAACCCGGATAGAGCGAATTATGCTATCGAACAAAGAAAGATCAGTTACGAAAATACACGCGAAACATATTCCTTATAACGAAGTTCACATCTGATATATCGAACTCGGCGCGCCTAGAATTGCCGCCAAAATGCATGGTCTCGGAGCGGCGATCGAGATGTTGATTGGCTGCGATGGAGATGTTGAGCCTCCCATGGAGCGACGTGACTCCCGGCATTTTCCGTAACTGTTAACGACGCAACTGACTCACGATTAAACCCTCCCAGTCAGCGAGTCCTGACCAAGATGGAAGCATCGGCGAACTGTGGGAAGAGACCGCCAACGTTCCCGATGTTGTGCTGAAAGGAGTGCCCTTCGAGGATTGCCTGAGTGTCGACGACGACGTTGCCCTCAAGCCCCTCGGACGCCGACACCGTCGCCGATGTCATGGCTGCTGGCGCTGCTGGAAGCACCGAAGAGGCGGGGGATGTCGCGAGAGGAAACCGTCCGATGCTTAATGAAGTACTTTCGGCAGTCAATGTGCTCCACCAATATTGCTTGGATATTGAAGGACACGGACTGCAACTGATGCAGATGATGTCTCATGTAGAGAATGCTGCGCTAGTTGACGCCGCCAAAACGAAAGTGAAAACAAGAATCGCCGCTTTTTGGAAAGGTAGGTAGTTACAGCGGAAAGTAGTTTATTGCTTGCAATATAGTTTTCCTGTATGGTAATGGCATACTTTATTATGTTCGTTTCTGCATGCGGGGATGGCAGGAGGAGGGGGGTGGGGGTAGGGTGGTCCCGCGTATTGCGAACTCGTAACAAAAAACTCGTTATGGGCGGGTTCGGCTATTTCGAACTATTGGATATATCGAACTAATCGTGGCGCATATTGCAGTTCGCTATAACCGGGTTTGACTGTAAATACAAACTTTGGTTGTTCCCGCTTTATTTCAATGGCACTTATTCTTTTATAACGAAACTGAAACTGTGATAGCCGCGCGCGATATCGGGTATAACGAAGAAATATTTGACCAGGAGTGTTAGAAGCTACTTGAAAAAAAAAAAAAACCGTCGTCCGAAACTGCAGAAGTATACAGGCCCTTTTGTTCGTAGACACTGTGGAAAACTTCATCCTGCTGAGTGCTGTGAGTAGCCACCAGACGAAGATCACATCCTTCATCAAATAAGTACTTGTTTTGTCAAGTGAACTTTGTTCTGTTGTAATTTCACGTACTCATGTTCCGCTTCATTGAGGTTGAAATGCAGCCAAGAGCAAGTTAAGGGTTAACTTGTTTAGAGTGGATTCGAAGCCTAAAAAATGCATTTTTGTATCAAGTATTTTTGCGCAAGCCAGATTTTCAATTTTTTAGAGCCTATTTTTACCTCTACTGTTAAAACGAATATCGGATATAACGAACTAATTTGCTGTCCCGATACTATACTTCGTTATAACGAGGTTCGACTGTATGAGGATGGTGTCTTTACATCGGTATCCGGGCTGCCGCCTGCCGCGTAACATTGTAAGGACTTTTCAATGAGAAGCATTCTTCAGCTACCTTCATCGTGATCTGCCTGGCATCGTAACAAAACGAGCTAAATTAGCACTACACTTCTGTGGAGGGCAATATCGCACTCCTTCGCACTCCTTCATGCTATGAAGCACGCATAACTAGTTAACGCCGAGCTGCGCTGCTGTCCTGCTGATGTCAGTCATTTCGTTCTGAACCTTTCATAAAGGCGTAAGTCCAGCAATTGACTACGAGGGTTGCAACGCTGACAGCATGCATTGGTACAGCGACGCAGCCCGGGTGCGTCTCCTCATGGGGTCCGGTCGCTCCTGCGTGTGGCGCCGGCAGCGACTCTGCGGGGTTCGACTGCGAGCGGTGGGCCGTGCAGTGCTGCAGGTTCCCGAGGGAGAACCGTCGCCACAACGCAGTTCCTGCTGTAGGCGATCCCATGGATGTCTTCATGGGAATCTCTATGAGGAGGTTCCCCACTGGGTTTTGGCATACAACCAAAGGAAGCAGAGGGCCCGTCGAAACCACGAGGGCTTGGACAGAGCGATGCAGGCGAGGAAGACTGTCCGCAAGCCCACTCTGGGATGAGGGAACTATCTCTGCTGACAGAAATAAAGAACGTTGCATACACGATACTCTCGCACATCGTAGAAAACCGGCGTATGTATTGTTCCCTATTCTTTTATGTCGCTTACAGAACGTCTAGAAACTATTTGCTTCGTTTCGATGGTCTTGCCTTCCTTTTGGGTATGTTGGGCTGGTTAGAAGAGGGCTCATTAGTCTTGTTTAAATCAATTTGTACTGGAGGCAAATGGGGTGAGATACTGCTCGAAACCATCAGGGTTAGCCCGTTTGCTCAGACTTTATTTTCCTCTTTAACGTAACACTCCTCATCAAGAATGTGCGCCTTGCAGCCATCCAGAGCATTCTTAACACCATGCGTAGTCCATCTACCTTCAACATAAATTAGCCTGAGGAGTCGGCTGGACTCACGTTTTGACGTATATCTGTGGATAAGCACACACGACAGGTGAATTTGGCTGTCATATTTTGACAACCGAAATGTGTTTTATATCTTCGTTTTGTCACAGCGCAAGCCGATCATCGGTTATCGAGTTTGTTGTGGAGGAATTATTCTATCGTGTATTGACTGATCTATCGATCGGTTTATCATCGGACCTAGTGAAAAAGGATTCTTTTACTGCCCCATTTTACCACTGTGCATAAGAAACGTGAAGAGGCTATAAACAAATCGTCATTGGTCAACCTCATCACAGATGAGGCTAAAAGTTATAAATGTTCGCACTGATGAAAAAAAAGAACTCACAGTTTAACGAAAAACACATCGAGGTCTTCGTCGCCGCTGTCGTCGTCTGACACCATCTCCACAGGACCGCTGGTACTTGTTGAGGGACCAGAAAGGTGACTTGGTTGCACAACGTTGCAGATGTCCCGATTGCACTAAAACTGCCGCGGGAAGTTCGTAATCAAAACAACTTTTCTGGTGTCACTTCAGTCCTGCTCTTAAGACAAGGATGACGTTTGTTGTTTCACTAAATGTCATCTCTACTTCGATCGGCATTTGAATACGGCAGACGAGCATCGACATGGCAAATCCGGCAGCTCGGCGAACGGGTTTTCGCCGCAGGCGTCCTTATAGGAGTGAACTTCACACCAGAACGACTGCGTGGACGATATTTGCTTCCAGTCCAGGAGGTGATTTTGCTCCACTGGTTTTGAATTTTTCGATTGCAGTAGGTGATCTAGGTACGAAACGGGAAGAAAGGAAAGAAAAAGCGACAGGATGCGGGCGGCTTCATGCGCTACAGAAAACTTAGTCCAGTTTCGGAAATGAAGTCCAGCAGTTTCTTGTAAAGGGGGCCGTGAGTCCACCGATGAACACAGGGAGGGCGGCCTGGGCGATGTCCTGTGGCCTCCATGTGTCGGGTTCGGGCTTGTAAAGCCCTGGACACGCCCCTAGGAAGTGATACAATGACGCCTCCGCAAAAGAAGCAGGCGGTAGGGGCAGGACGAAGAGGGGACTGCAAGGCTAGAAGTCCATGTCACTCAGACAGCAGTCGTCAGGGGGGTCAGACCCACGCGGAGGGAGAAGGGCACGCGCGGAGCGCTGAAGTAGTAGTAGTATAGTATGTAGTAGAAAACGTTTATTGGAGCAAAAGGGAAAGGGAAAAGCGTGGTGGTGAAGCGTCCAGGATGCCTCTTGGCTGGGCCGACTCCGCCCAAGAAACCAAGGCAGGGCAGTGGGGACAGGAGTATACGAGGTGGAATGTGGTGAGTGGGGTGTCGCAGTGTTGGCATTGACGGGGATAGATAGTGGGTGCGATCTGGTGGAGGATGACGTGATTGTAAAACGTACCGGTCCGAAGGCGACGATAGATAATGGCTTGCTGGTTGGTTAGTGAGTGGTGTGGAGGGGGCTAGGCCCGGCGGGTAAGGGTGTAGTGGGACAGAAGGGCATTGTACGTATTGTCAATAGGAATTTGGAGGAGGTCGTGGTCGTTCGTGCGGGGTGATGGGATCACTTGACCATCGGTGGAGAATGCCCGGAAGTGCAGAGCTCGGGCGGCGGCGTGGGCCGCTTCATTCCCCGGAAGGCCGGAGTGTCCGGGAGTCCAGACGATCGTAATGGTGGTCTCGTCAAGTAGACGCTGGAGGAGTGGAATAACCTGGGGTGGGGCTAGATCTGCCTGGTAGAGGCGGCATGCCTGCTGTGAGTCGGAGACTACAGTGATGTGCGGATGCTTGGCGTCGGTGGTGGCTGCGAAGGCGATTGCCAGAGCTTCTACCGTCTGTATTTTGTTGGTGTGCGTGGTGGCAGCCGTGGAGAATAATATCCTTTTTGATTAGAAGGATTTCTACGGATGGGTGCTGCAGCAGGTGGCGCGTGCCATCCGCACCCCCGACATGCCGCCGCCGGGACACGACCAGAACAGCGTCCAACGCGCTGCGGCCGCGTGTCGGAGCTGCAGGGGCCTGCTACACAACAATATCGAGCAACTCAAGACCCGGAAAGCTCTGGCGATCGCGGGCATCACTTGGCCTCGAGATGTTGTCGTGCCCGACCTGGTGTTCACCCTCTTCTACACCGCGCTCAAGCTAGGCTGGGTCGCCACTGTGAGAGTTACGGTGCACGTGTCCGAGCAGAAGACCACCCTGGTCATCGCTCCTGGCCAGGCTTTCCCACACTACGTCATTCAAGTGCCGCACACCAATGACACCGGCTTCCGGCGTAACTTTCACGTGCTCAGGTACAGCTTCGCGATTGCGGTGGGCCGGGCGCGGAGACCCAGACCGCGACGAGCGTCTCGTCGTGAGAGCCGAAGGAGCCGTATTGCAAGCGCTGATGGACGCGTACGCGGTTCGCGTTCGCCAGCGCCCAGAGGCCATGCCCGACGGATCGGATCTGGGACTAGGCATCAGTCGGTGGAAGTTCAATCTGATTAAGCTCATTCCGACGCTCGGTGAATTGAGGGAACTCGTCATGGCGGGAAGGAAATTTCCAGAGGCGTTTCTAGATTTCTGGGACGAGCGCGGTGAAATAGTGGCGCACATCTTCGCACGGTTCAGGTGGCTGCACTTTACGCGAACGAGCACTTCATCGTGAACTACAACAGCAGCAGCTTCACCAGGGCGCGGTCTATCACGAGGTCTTCTGCCTCACTAGAGTGTACGTCTCCTCCTCTCGCGCCGCCTTCCATCGCTACAGCCCTTGGCGGCCTCAGCCGAACCCTCGCCGAGCGCATGGCGAAATCCATTGGTGACTGCTTCCTGCGGCGTCTTTCCCGATGGCCACATTATCAGGCAAACATCAAGAGCTAGAATCACCAATTTGCAGACCATGTCGACCGCGTTTCGGCGCTTCAACATCACGACCCGCAGTCACGATCTCGTCGGCTACTACATGAACGACTAGCTCGTCGAAAACTGGGCCACGTCCACCTTGCTCCCAAGAAGCGCGGATGACTTTATCCTCATGACTGCCATCTACTCTCTCCAACTGTTCGCTTTGTTCCTCTCGGAGAAAGGACGGCGACAATTCCAGATCATGTCCCCCCGCCGAGTCATTTCCTTTCTTCGACGCTGGACTCGCGAGCGCCATCAACTACGGCGGCCTGGGCTCGCAAGTGGCCTCGGCGCTTGGCCGCTTCTTGACCGCTCCGACGACCAGCTCACCGCTTGCCATCAAGGGCCTGGCGGCCTGCGTAACCAACGGGCCGCGCGCAGAGCCCGTGGAGGCTATCGTGGACGTCGCCCTCAGGGCCAGCATTCTCGTGGATGCATTCGAGTCCGATGTCCAAGTCAACCGGCCTGAGGTCCGTGCACCTGAGACGCGTCACACCCACCCAGCTCCTGTTGGTAGCGCTCTGCTTTTTCCACTGCTTGAGAAGCGACAAGGGAAACATTCACAGTGTCTGCGATTGGTCGCTGAAGCACGCCAAAGCATTTTCGGAAGCTTTCAACTACTCGCGTGTTTCGCCGATGAATCCAACTAACCGGTGCGACGTTCCATGAGGTGCTTCTCGCGGTCTTCTGGATTCGCTTAGTTCGAACAGCGACGTCTCTTCTTATAACGGGCGGGCCAGGGACAAAACTTGAGGTTGATATCTGTATTTTTTGAGTTACGGTTGAGTCAATGCTCGTCTGACGAATATTGAGCGTGTTTCAGGTTATTAACGCCTGTGTTTTCAACAGGAGCCATTTCGAGTATCCTTGGACGTGTTTTCCGACGTGCGCAACGGGCAGGTCGAGGTGTTATTCATTTTCCCGCTGGTTGCCCACACTGTTTGCTACTACATAAGTTTCTTATAAAATAACAATTTAAATTCGTTACTCCTATAACGAAGCGTCGTGCTTGCAGCCTCCAAACGCCTCAGTGCTTATCTTTATAATGTATGTGACGATTTCAATGTTATTTCTGCCTCGCCCATTTCCTGTTGCTGGACCTTTACGGAGTTACAGGCGGACCTGTTCCTGACGTTGTCTGGCAGCCGCCATGTTAAGATGACGCAATAAAGCCTTTTTGTCATTGAATTCAAGTGTTATGACTTCAGAGAAACCGAAAAGCAGTGAGCCCAGACGAAGCAGACAGTAGCGCCCGAGGATGGCAATTTGAGTAGTGCATAGCTACTCGAACATGGGACGGAATTCCGAGTTTTGTGCGTGTTTCAAAAAAATTATTTCACTAGGGCAGCTGCAGGTAGCTCCAAGCGGATAGGACTCGACCGGGGGAACGGGAACCGCTGGTAACTCGTTATTAAGAGCGAAGCCGTTTAGCAAATCGTTATTTTGCGTGTCCGCCGTTAAAAATATCAAGAAAATGCCGAGCGCACGTGATCGCAGGCCTCGCGGCGACCGCCCAGCGTCCCCGGCGCACGTTTGTCAAGCCAAGCATACCCCCTTAGGGAGATTGGTCCCGATTGGCAAAAAAAAAAAGACTCCAGCGTTCGCCGCAATCGTGGCAACACTTGCTCGGACCGAGAAAAACACGTCATGCGTACGCCTTTCCAAAGTGATGTCCAATGCTTATCATTTACAAAAAAAAAAAATGAAGGAAGCTCACACTTATAGCAACAGTGAGTAAATGTCCTTGCGGCAGCGAAGAAGAAACAAATTGGCCGCAATCGTGGACTTAAACCGTCGTGATGGTCGTGAAGGTTGCGCACAGCTTCGCTGCCTTCAAGTCTTACGCGTTAGTGTGAGCTTCCTTCATTTTTCTTTTCTCATTTTTTTTAGTTCATCTACCCTTGAGGGCCAACGGATGCCCATTGAGGTAGGCGTCGTCTATCGCTGCTTGTCAGCTCAATGACAGTGACGCGCTACATTGTCGTAATTTGGGCAGAAGTGACTCAATAGAGGCTGCACGCTAGCGCGCTAGCAATCGCACTGTCACGTTTCCTGGCGGTGGCTTTGGTCGGCGGCTGTCAGTCGCAAAAGCAAGAATAAACGTCACCGGAAAATGACTGAGTTGCCACTGCGTCTATTTTCGTTATCTCCATTACTTGATTGAAGTTTATCGGGATAAAACAGTCGTTTTAATCAACCAAACTTGTGTTTTGCCTTCATGGCCCTTTTATACGTAGTGTGTCATCGTCTGTGAGTTTGCCTAATATCCTGTGCTCGCATAAACAAAATTTAAAAAATTACGAGGACACCGAAGAACTCATTATGATATGGATGACATTGGTATCCGACTGTGGAACGTGACTTTTTATTATCATATCTGCTAGGCCTATATCTAGGCTTAACGTTACATAGCCGTAAGTTGAGCTCTACGACGCGCCAAGCAACATATCAAACTCATTGAACGGCAGGCTGCGCGTGCCGGTTGATGACGTGAGAGCTCAGAGCTCAACGTTGGCCACGCCACGATTGAGAGTTGCTTAGATTTTGCGACTGACAGCCGCCGACCAAAGCCACCGCCAAGAAACGTGACAGTGCGATTGCTGCTAGCGTGCAGCCTCTATTGAGTCACTGTCTGCACAAATTACAACAATGTAGCGCGTCACTCTCATTGAGCTGACGAGCAGCGATAGACGACGCCTACCTCAATGTGCATCCGTTGGCCCTCAAGGGTAGATGAACTAAAAAAAATGAGAAAGAGCGAACGAAAATGCTCAGAAAATTTCTTCCGTCTCCGTGTTTTTTCTCTTTGTCGCGTGGGAATACACCAAATAAACATTAACGCAACATCCTAGACGCAGCGTGCTGACCAGCGAGGACGAGCAGGGCAACGTACGGGCTCTGGTACAGCGAGTCAACCTGCAGGCGGGACAAGCCCTACCACCAGCATCAGGGCCACACAAGCACGCTGTGAGAGAGCAACGCACATAATAAAATTTACACAATTCATTTCCACAATTCCCAGGTGGAACCTACTTTTAAACACGATTTTGTAGACAGAACAGAACTAAACAGAATTTTGCAATGCGCGGTGGCATACGTTTGCTGTTGTTTATTGCTAAGTTCGAAACTGAATATTTATGTTATTGTTTTTCTGGAAAAAGTATAGTTTAGCCAAATTTTAAAGCTGAGTTCAGGGGTGGGGGGATATCTGTTGACATCGAGTTTTACTAGAAAATGAGAACCTCGTTTGTCGCGAATCCGGGCTGTTTCGGTATGGATTGGCGCACGAGCGAGCGCGTACGTGCGTGAAAGAGCCCATATGCCACATTGATGAAGTTTTCCATCTGCTATCGCCGTCTCTAACCTTGCGAGATAGCTTACAAGTACGGGAACGACTACGTCAGATTTCTCCGCTGCGTTTTCCCCACAACATTTCCAGATCTCCTCGCGAGAACAGTTACTAACCGCGCCACCCTTGGAATTCCGTGTCCGGAATCCGGAGCCAAGCCCAGTCCATCCGGCCGATCAGCCGGTGCACCCAAACAGCTTCTGGCCTTCGGGTGCACTGGGTCCACTTGAGATATGTGCGCGCCCATGTCCAGTTGCTCTGTTCGTGAGGGACAATAGCGTCGTAAGGACATTTCAGGCGTGATGACGGGAACGACATTTAGGCTGCTCATTTGCAGCATCCGGGCCACAAGCTTCGACTGCCTTTCATCACGCATTTTATGCGCGTCGACAACTGCCTTATCATTGCGAAAGTTATAACGTGACCAAAGGTGAGCAGGCTGTTCGCACTTCGTGTAGCCGTTGACATGCCGTCCTGTATTTACAGCACGCGCAGTAACCTGCGAAGGCAGTAACACAACCTGAAGTAGCGGAAGCGTCGATCTGTCTGTAGACTTGACATATTACTGCAAGCTGAAGCCAAGAGTTGCGGAGGGCTGTTGCTGGTGTACTAGATTACTCATCGATTTCCACTGTTGGTCAATCGGAGTTTTCGTTCGCGTGGATGAGCAGCGCCAAGCGCTTGAAGAAATTCGTTTAGTTTGTCGAACATGCGTGCCATTCTGGAGGAAATCAGGTCGTCCACACAACTTCTCACTATCGCTCAGCTGTGCGAGTGTAAGCACATTCGTATGCTCTGAAGCATCAGGTAGTTGCATACAACTTTTATTTTTCATCCTTAATTTAACTTCGTGACGGACGTAAGCGTCGCGATCTTTTGCATATACTTATAAATATCTGCGTATTATTGCGAAACTTCTTTATGTATGAGGAATACCAAGACGTCTTAATCTGAATGGAAATAAAGTCTTTCTCTCATTCTATGTATATGGAAACTGAACCGCGAAGGGCAAGGCTTCAGTGAAGTGATAAACTTTGATGTCTTCCGCGGCGTCTACATGGCTGTAAAATCTTATGCCTCTCAAGTCAAGTGCATTTCAGACAGTGAACCTTCCGAATGAGCGCTATTCACATTTTAATTCATTGCAAAGCACTTTACACAACACGACGCCAACTCTTTCCAGAACTCTACAGACAGCGCATACAACTACACCAGTCATTCCCTTACTTGACGATCCCATGATTCCTTTGAAACGCATTTCTAAGTACTTGTTGGACATTATAATTATACAGAATATACAGCTCATATCATATCGTGCATAATCACAAACTAGCCTTATAAACCAGCCTTCTCTATTTTTTTGTTCCATTCATTTCACGTATTTTTGCTAATCGAGTTAAGTAGTAACCATGATGTGGTGCTCTTTGCCCTGGATGGCCTTGCGCCATAAAACCCTATAATCATCGTCATCTAAATCCGAGCAATTGAACTCTGCGCATCATCGAATTACTCGACCGCATTCAACTTGCACACACGCTAGCGCACAAAGGCAAACCTGTGCTACCTTTTATTATTAATTTTTGACTAGTTGATTGATCCAATGTCAGGTGGAACGTAGTTTGTGGCTATCCAAAATAATGACCAGTGTTACACATCGATAAGAAGTGCCGTATATTCCGGTCTATAAGTCGCACGTTTGTGTAAGTTGCACCCCCCCTCAAAACGAGTTTTTCCGAAAAAAAAAAAAAAAACATATGTCGCACCGGTGTACAAAATGCACTTGTTAATCAGGTAAACTCATAGAGGATCAGTTCGTTAGAAAGTGCGGCGAAAGTACATGGTTGCGGCGGCCGCCACCTCTCAACGCATCCCCCAGTAAGCAGTGCATCTACCGTCCAAAGCCTAGACAGAATTAACTTCTCAAAAATAGTTTATTGATACGCACAGATGGCATGTACTTACAGATGACGTTTAGGCAAAACCATTGAAGCCTTCTTTCTCCGACTCGCTAACAAATAATTCATTCATTTAGACCATAGAGCTGTGTCTCTTAACGTGCGCTGACATCACGCAGCAGACAGGCACCTTTTCGAGCACGGACCATGCACGGCCGCCACGTACCGTATTTATTCCATACAGTCGTTTTAGTGGATAAGACGCACCAACGAAATTTCAGAAAAAACCGCGACTTATACACCGGAAAATACGGTAGATGTACTGTATAAGAGAACCTACTCATGCAAAAGTCATTCTAGAGCTAGGATTGTAGTTGAGCAAGCCATGTAAACATGTGGGGTCATCATGATCGAGCAACTGAACAGATACTGATGGGTGGGGTGAGATAAAAAATTTAGTAGCGAATGACAGATGCAGCTAGTGAAGGATATTAGTAGTTGGGAGGCAGCAGAAGAGATCTTGGTCTCGCAGTGGGCACCGACTGTATGGACGGGTAAAGATGGTTATGGTGATTACTATTACAGTTGAACCTTGTTATAACGAAGTATAGTATCGGGACAGCAAATTAGTTCGTTATATCTGATAGTCGTCGTAACATTAGAGGTAAAAATCGGCTCTAACAAATCACAAATCTGGTTCGTGCAAAAACGATACAAAAATGCATTTTTTTAGGCTTCGAATTAACTATAAACAAGGCAGCCCTTACCTTTCTCCTTGTTGCATTTCAACCTCAATGAACCGGAGCATGAGTACGTGAAATTACAACAGAACAAAGTTCGCTTGACAAAGCAGGCCTGTGTCCTTGTTTATTTGATGAAGGATGTTATCTTGCTCTGGTGGCTGCTCACAGCACTGAGTAGGATGAAGTTTTTCCACAGTGTTCACGAGCAAAAGGGCCTTTATACTACTGATGTTTCAGACGACGCAGGTTTTTTCATGTAGCTTTTCAGACTCCTGGTCAAATATTTCTTCGTTATATCCGATGTCGCGCGTGGCTGTCACGGTTTCAGTTTCATCATAAAAGAATAAGTGTCATTGAAATAAAGCGTGACCAACCAAAGTCGGTATTTAGTTCGCTATAGCCAATAATTCGCTATATCTGTGTTCGTTATTATGAGGCTCAACTGTATACCTATTATTACGACGCACCCTAACTGTTGATACTTTTTGCACCAGCAGGTGGACAAGCAACCATGAGGAGTAGGAGCAACTCCGGCGTCCGGCTGGACTACTACCAGCGGCTACTCTACCAAACAATCCTCAACTTCCAGGACCCGGTGACAGGGTTGATTCCCTCCGAGAAGTATGACCAGCACGCCTGGGTGCGTGACAACGTCTACTGCGTCCTCTCGGTCTGGGGACTCTCCATGGCGTACAAGAAGAACGCCGAACTGGACGAAGATCGCGCTAAGACATATGAGCTCGAACAGAGCTGCGTCAAATTGATGCGTGGCCTGCTCATGGCCATGATGAAGCAGAAGGACAAGGTCGAGCGCTTCAAGGAAAGCCAGAGTCCCGCGGACAGCCTCCACGCCAAGTACAGCTCCGTTACGGGCAGCACCTGTGTCGGTGACAGCGAATGGGGCCACCTCCAAATCGATGCCACATCCTTGTACCTCTTAGTTCTGGCACAGATGACGGCATCTGGCCTGCAGATTGTTTTCAGCCTCGATGAGGTGGCCTTTGTGCAGAACCTCGTGTTTTACATAGAGAACGCCTACTGCATTCCGGACTACGGCATTTGGGAGCGAGGTGACAAGACCAACCATGGTCTGCCCGAGCTCAACATCAGCTCCGTTGGACTCGCCAAGGCTGCCCTGGAGGCCTTGAACGAGCTGGACCTGTTTGGCGGGAGAGGCGGACCACCTTCGGTCATCCACGTTCTTCCAGACGAGGCCCAGAAGTGCGATGCCGTGCTCAACTCGATGCTGCCACGCGAGTCCAACTCCAAGGAAGTGGGCGCCGCTCTGCTGTCCATCATTGGGTTTCCTGCATTTTCGGTCACTGACCCGGCGTTGATAGAGACAACACGTGCGACAGTTGTTGAGAAGCTTCAAGGCCACTACGGCTTGCAAGCGGTTCCTCCGTGACGGCTTTAAGACGGCTAAGGAGGACCCTCGAAGGCTGCACTACGAACCCTGGGAGCTGCAGGCCTTCGAGCACATTGAGTGCGAATGGCCCCTGTTCTTCTGCTACATGATCATCGACGCCTGCTTCCGTGGCGACGCAAACATGGCTGACGAGTACTCTGAACGGCTAGAGCGAGTGATGGTGAAAACGGAGGAAGGCCTGAGGCTTGTGCCCGAGATGTATGGTGTGCCAGCCGATAAGGTGCATTTGGAATACCAGGAACCTCACAGTCAAATCCGGGTGCCTGTTGGTCAAGTTCCTTACATGTGGGCCCAGTCTTTGTTCATACTGGGGCGCCTTTTGCAAGAAGGGTTTCTTGCGCCTGGCGAGCTCGACCCTCTAAACCGCCGTCTGTGTTCCCTCAAGCGGCCGGACGTTGTTGTTCAGGTTGTGCTGTTGGCCGAAGACTCGTACATCAAGGAGAAACTTGCAGCGTTCTGCCCTGATGTCGAAACGGTCAGCGAAGTGTGCCCTTTCGAGGTGCAGCCAGCGCGGGTTTTGGGAGAGCTGTACTCCCACTTGGGCCAGAACCGTAAGCTAGGCCTTATGGGCCGACCGACCAAAGATGTGGGCCTGCTGGCCACCAGCAAACTTTACCTGCTACAGGACCGCCTGTTTGTTTTCTCGCCCCAAAACTTGGACAGCGAGGAGTTTCACCTGGTGAACGACGTGGACCTCTTTGCGGACACCCTCTGCTCGGACATATCGGTCCTTCGCTCGCACTGGAACATCCTGGGGCGCCCAACGATGGTCGTCACCCTCCAGCAAAGACAGCTGCTCAACGAGAAGGTCCCCCTCAGCTTGCGCCAGACGATCAAAAAGCTGTCCAGCGGCTACCTGAACGGCACCCGCGTGAGCCTGGGCAAGCTCAGTGACTTCATCAGCACCTCCTGCATCGCCAGCCTGGACTTTCTGAGGAACTACGAAGACGGGAACCCGGAAAGCCTGCCAACCCAGGTGCGAGACTACTTGGACCGGGAGATGAGGCGCACGTGGCTCAACAGGCCCGAGGGCGCTGTGCATGCGCCACTGCGGATGGGCATTCCGGGCGCACGGTCCCGAAAGTCGGGTGTGGCCGGTCCTCGTCAAACGGTCTAGGTCTATCACTGGACGGGAGAGCTTTGACTTCGATTTTGGAACATTCACGGCTTTCCCAACGACGGCCGTGCCTTCATCACAGCCCCGCCGCAGCTCCGTTGAAGAAGAGATCCCTCTCAGGGCAATGTCAGAGCTTCAACTCGACCACGTCGCTGAGTGGGAGCTTCTGACGACGTTGCGAGAAACCGACTCCTTGGAAGAGCAAGGAGACATCCTCCACTACCTGTCCATCCACAAGGGTCTCAACTGGGACACGGGGCTCGGGCAGCCGTACTCAGTGATCACTGTCAAAGACCTCTTCCAGGACTTCTACGAACGGACCTGCCAGGAGCACAAGTGGGGTTTGGTGCGGCACTTTGCCAACTGTCTTGGGAAGAGGGTCGAGGACTTGGCCAAGTCCGTCACGGACCTTTTGGTGCGACAGAAGCAGGTGACAGTTGGCATGCCGCCACACAACGAGGAAGTCATCACGAGGCCGCTGTCGACGAAGGAGCTAAGGGTCATCATAGCGCGAGCATACAGGGGTGACCAGAGCACAGCCATGCTGACCCAGGAGCTGCTGGCCTACCTGGCCATGTTCATCCGCACTGACCCGCACCTCTTCCACGAGATGCTGCGGCTGCGGGTCGGACTCATCATTCAGGTCATGGCGGCGGAACTGGCGCGAGCCTCCAAGTGTTCGGCGCAGGACACGGCTGAGCTACTGCTTGGTCTGAGCCCGTTCGAGATGAAGTCCCTCTTGCTGAACATACTCAGCGGTAGGGAACTGGCAGCCGTCAAAAGCATGTCAGCCGTCAGTCCGGGCAGCTTTGCGCCAAACGGAGCATTGTAGACACCTTTGTGCATGGCGATGCTGAAGATGACTCGCAGGTGAGAGTTTCATAACAAAAAAAATTGGCTAAGCTTGCACTAAGTCGCACAAGGCTTGAATCATAGCAGAGCGGGAGGATTTCTTCCTATGTAAGCACTGAAGGACACATCACCGCGCATTGCATTAGGTGTGAAATCATTTATTTACATGTTCCGTCGTCGCTTTTTCACTGTGGTAGTAGTAGTCAATGTCATATCCATCTATATTGTCGTCTTCCTCGTGCATGACTGGTGGGCCCGGATCATTTTGTCCACAGGCTTTAGCATTTCTCCTCCCAAAGTGGAACGCAACAGCTTGCCTTGGAACCGGCGACAACCGGCTTCACGAACTGGGCGTCTGTAGCGCGAGCTGTCCTGTGCTCCCCGTTTGAGGCACGGACGCATGTGAACTGTTTTCTTGGTATTTTTTTTTAAAGTGCCACGTGCGAGCCTGAACAATGCCGGGCGCTCCTCGTAAAACGCGTGCGGCAAATGGTAAGAGTAACTATGACTCAGGATTTTTTGGTGACGGCACACACATTACGGCTAGCAACAACAACTCTGCTGTAAAAAGGCTTGATACACTTTCTTAGGCACTGACTGGGAGTTTTGTGCAGCATTTAACAACAAACGAGGGCTGTAAAATGAAACCAGTGAGTGTCACAGGAAACATCAGAACGGTGAAGGCTGTCAGTGATAAACAGCCCACAGCACTCTCCGGTTTGGCCCACAGCACATCACATCGGTATGGCTTGTGGAGAGGTGCACTGTACTAAATGAGGGCTGGACAGACAGGATACACAAAATCTGAATAAACTCCTTGTAAAATGGTTCAGTATGGTACCAATGATAGCCACTTAAGGTGCAGTTTTCGATAGTAACAACTCAGGCTATTCAAAAATTTCTGAACTAAAAGCTGCCTTAAAATAACGATGCTATTTGCATGAAGAGTTTGTGCAGTGCTGCAAGGATATGTACATCTCGCTCATAAAATGGCGTCATCCCTATAAAGACTTGTGTGGCTTTACCTGCACCTGTGCCCCTCTTTTTTTATAGTGCAGTTTCTTCTCTTTGACTGGCACACTTCTTTGTTTTGAACACCAGGGCGCTACTAAAGCATGCTTCTGCACCCCTTGTTATGCTTTTGTCCAGTGCAACGAGAAACTATCATAACACTGCTGGCATCAGATACAGCTTTTGGAAAAGCTTAATTCATGCCACAAGGCTCCTAGTTTGCATACAGCCCTCATGCAACTAGGTGAAAAAAGTTGCCCCGCATTATCTGTAAATGGAACAGATATAAAAAATGGCCGTGTATCTGCTCCTTCCGTTGCAAATGTCGATGAAAGACGATAGTCGATTGGCGCCCCTGGCAAGTAAATGCCTCCCTTCTCTTTCCCGCTCACCTCCCATGCTGTTCCTCTCCCGTCTTGTTCCTCCCAAGATAACACGCCAGGGGTTTGCTCAAGTCAAATTGAATTTACCACATTCCACTGCTCCAAGGCGGGTGCCTCGATGCCAGCGCTTCCGTAAGGCGGCGGTAAGGGAGATGCGCGTGAGTCGAGGCACCCTACTCCAACGTTTGTAGAACCACGTTGCCCTACTCTATGAGTGTTCTAAACAGAACGTGGAACCTTTCGTAACTGTTGCCATTTGATTTCTTAAATGCCGCCAGGAGCTATAGTAGCACAGGCAACAGCAGGTGACAGTTTTCTGCAATTGATGTATTTCATTTGTTATTGCTGAAGCCAATCATTCGTGAATTTTTAATAAAGGAACACTGCAGATATCACTTAAGTATTGATTTTCTGCCTTATATTAGCGTAATGTCTTGTTCTTGTTCAACAGTGTTGATAAGTATGAACATTGCCACCGGACTGAAACATTTAGATTTGGCTGTGGGTATATAAGACTATTGCGCAGCCTCTGTTTCACTTCAGGCCGGCTGGCTGAATTGAGTCACAGACAGACAGACATACAGACCAAATTTTCTGCCTTTAAGTAGCCCAAGAAAGGCCTATCGTCTTTAAAAGTTCTTCCAGTTAACGTCTCTAGTGTATAATTCTCTTTTGCTGTAAGCCACTATACGTGGATGACTGCAACTGTGGCTGCTGCTTGGCAATTTGTGCCAGTGAAAATCAGCTTGCAATGAACGGAGTGATTGTGCGATAGTGACTGCAAGCATTTTGGAGTTCTTTAGAGGCTCTTCCATAGGCCTCATCAGAGCGTTGTTTGCTGGCCATAAGCCACTGAACTACCACAGGTGCACCAGTAGCGGCATGTCTGCCTCTGCCGTTAAAACTTTGTATGGATGATGCCAACCTGGACATAACTGCATCAGAGCAGTTGGCCTTTTGTTATGTGGAACTCCTGGAGGAAAGAACAGACTCAACAGAAGGACAAAACAGAAAAAACAGGAAGAGATAACAGATTCTAGGCTTCATTTAACAAAACTCAAATGTAGTTTTGTATGCCACTGCAAGCCTTTACATGCAGACAGTCATGATGGCATCTGCAGCTTTGCAGTTATTAGCTGCACCATTAAATTAACTTGATGTGTAAATGAAACGTATTGTAATAGCCTCCATAGGCTTTTAATTAGATTCCTTGCTAGCATCGCCTGCTGCTACAGGTCACCAAAATATGTATGCATGGCAGATCTTCTGTTGGAGCCTGGCGTACCGTCACATTCTGCGAGTTTTGCAAAAAAGCACAGTTTCACTTCAGAGTCTGTCCTCTAAGGGCTGAATTCTACTGAGTGCCGGAAGGCATCCGGGAGGATGCCGGAAGATATCCGGCGGGGTTGATTTCACGTGGGGTCTCACGTGATTGGCGCAGAGCAAAAACACCACCCAGCCTGCGTCCCGCGAATAAGTTTTTGCTATAATTTAGTGACGTCACGTAGACCGCGTGGAAATCAACCCTGCCGGAACTCCGGCACCCAGTATAATTCGGCCCCAAGTGTCCTGTCTCAGTTTGTCTGTCACTGAAAAGAAGCTTCATTCAATGAGGCAAGCAAATGTATTTAGTAGTCTTTTGACTAAGATTCTAGCATAGCATCTACAACGATGTGATCGGTTCCACTTTGGCCTCCATTTTGCAGGTGTCGCGACCCGACAGGGCCAGTGGCTGCGTCGCCGCCGTCTAGACGGCGCCCTGAACCGCGTGCCTGTCGGCTTCTACTCCTCGCGTCTGGGGCGTTCTCGAGCGCTGCCCCGGGGTCTGGGTCGGCCGCCAGTGCTCTGCAACAGACACTCACCAAAGAGATGACTCCTGGCGAGCTCAAGTTTGCCCTGCGCGTCGAAGAGACGCTCAACAAGGTGCCAGAACCCGAGTATCGACAACTCCTCGTCGAGGCCTTCATGGTGCTCAGCCTCATCGTGGAGCACGAGGCCGCAGGCCAACTTCAGCTCACCCATCGATGTCGAGGCGATCGTGCAGCGGGCGCACTGCGCTCTTTTTGGAAGACCAGAGGCTCTGCCGGGGAAACTCCACGCTTTGCTGCCTGGTGAACCCGCCCATCGTGTCCTGTTGCCGGACAGCGGGCATCTGCCAGCATTTTCTGGACAGCGCCCCCAGTGGCTGCTTCGGAACCATGACCTACCTAGTTCGCTCGGTCGCCTACACGCTCCACGACCTGCCGCAGTCTGTTTTGGAGTGCCAGCCTTCGTGATGCAAACGGAACTAGGGAAGGTGCGGTGATGTGGCCAATGAGCCTATTGTTGTTGAACTTCATAGTGGTTGCTTGCTCTGCAAAATCCAAAGCCTCCGCTGCACCACCAATAGCAGCCGCTTGCTTCGCACAATGCACATGCTCTGCTGTTTCAGAGTAGCAGCATTTTGTTAGGTATAGATGATTTTAAAGGGGCAGTGAAGAGAGTGACAAGCATTCCCTACTTACCTTGTGGGACTAAAGTCTTGAATGCATAGGCCATGTTTCAATTTTTTTAGGATGATTTACATGCTTTTTTTTTTGTGAAGAAAAGGAACTCAAAAGTGCTGCTGTCCTCGTACCATCCTCCTTGCTGTTTTTGGTGATTTCAGCTGGGAGGGCACACGAGAGAGTCGGTGGGAAAAATTTCATCGGCTCGCTAGTGTTTATTGACTTATACTATAAGCTGTGTGTGGACAAAGTTGATATTTACCAAGAAATACAAAAAGCCCAAATTTTGAGCATGCAGATGGGCCAAGCTACATTGCAGGGCCAAGCTACATTGCAACCAGTTGGATGAAACTGTTGCAGTTCATGAGCCATTGTGCTTTACAGATGAACCAACGCTTCGGACGTTGGCTGAATAGCGCAAACATAACTAAGAGGTCAACAAATGTCTGTGTCCCTTTTAGAGCTTCGACGAAGATTGCTTTGATGACCATCAAAATTGTCCTCATCGCTCATGTATAAGCAAAGGAAGCCAGTAGCCGTAAATAGCGAAGCAAGATGGAAGAAGTGCTTTATTTTTACGTGTTTGTGAGAGGTGCCTGAGAAATCCATACACCTCTGAAGCCAAACTACTGCAAGCCCCTTAATCCTGACCATTCCTTTTGCTAGACAGTTTGTAGTGAATGGCACATGCTAAACGTAAGTGGACAAGTTCCCTCCACCTTTCAACCTTATAGTCGCTCTCATGACCTTCCTGTGTAGTACATAACTGCTGTCAACAGTCATTGCCAAAATTGCCTCATTTCTCGCCGCGGTTTGAAGTTGCACAAAGAATCTTCGTTTGCTATGGTAGCTTGGGCAAGTAACAAGCATCTGGTCTTGGTCATTCCATACAGGCAATGCTGCATTCTTCTGTGTATAGTTTGACATTCAAATATTATTATCGGTTTTTACACGAAGCGTGGAAAATTGCCATTTGGGAGCTATGCTGGATCAGTCACTCTGTAATAATCTATTTTCGTACCAGTATGGCCAGATGGTAAGGTTTGAAGTCAATTGTTTTGTGGGGCCTGCTATGAATTGAAATACGGCCAACTAAAGAAAAGCTGAGAATTTCTTCCAAATTGAACTGGACAGGCGGTGTTGAGATCAACGTAGCGAAGCGAGATATTCATGCTGTACAGCAGCGCGGCCGGTAGGATGCAGTGGAGGGCCAAAATGAGCAACAGCAGTCTGACTGTTTAGAATCAGGTGAGGGCAGGAGATCAATTGCCCTTAACAGCTGACGTGAGCTCGCCTAGCAAACTTCATTGACATTCTGCATTAAACATCAGTTTCAAACAGCAGCTGTGACATTTTTCAGCTGCTGTGCAGATGCTTAGTAGGTGCCGACTTCCTATGCTACATTGCTCCCAAATCCAGAAACAGCTGCATGATAGAGCATTTTTCATCATGCTGTCATGAGTGGCATGGAACACTCCCAACACTTGCACTTATTTGTTTGCAAGAACTCGCATTTGCCCTGTGATATTCCACCCCATCTTGGTACAAGCCCAGCACTTCCAGCGCGATGCAGAACATAAATGTGGTCAGACGTAAGTCAACCGAAATTGATACAAAACCGCCTTTATTTACGAAACCAGCGAGTAGACTTGATTTGCAAAAATAATTCTAATATAGAACAGATAACAATTGTTAAAACCTCTAGGGCTTGAACCCAGGCCCTTTGCAATCAGAACCTGCAACTGTACCTCGAGGCCACGAGGCTAACAGCAGGCTTGTTACAGCAATCACTCACGAGAACAGGAGAATAGTTCGAATTAGCAGATTGGGCTATGTTATACAGGAAGTATCTGTCTTCTACTCACATGGAAATAGAATACTTCGCATCTTCTCCAAGGGCCATGGTGAAAGCACCATCACTTCACCTGTGCCTTTCCGGTTGCTGCATTGCTGTGGCATTGTTCTGTCGTGGGCATCAGCGCTGATGCAGCAACTAGCGCACTGTGCCCCTTTCATAGGCTAGTTTTTAAATCTATCAAGCCAGTACTATGCCGCCCTTTCTTCTCAACTTTCACACCTGAACTCTCACTCCTGAACATCACATCTTTCTCCTGAAATTGGGACACGACATGCTTAGTTTCTGTTCAAGGTACATAGGAACAAGTGCTGACGTATCCATGCTTGCTTCCACTCAGTGTCAGTCTCATGTTTTGTCTTGGCTTTGAGAGATAAGGTCAACAAGCAACACAAGAAAGCTACCACTTTTTGGCAAAGGGTTTTAGAGCTACAGAAGCAGCCACCCCTCTACCACCCCTCACAAGATGTTTTTGGTTTTCTGTTCACTTCGTTCTCAACTATCTTGCCAGCATTTCAGTCTGTTTAATTCTAAAATTGGCTCCAAGAAGCAATATTTGTCGTGTGTGTTCCCAGCTGCTGGATGCTTTGTTTGCACTAATGTATGTACACGAAACATGTACAGTTAAACCTGGATGTAACGAACCTGTATGTGACGAAGTCCTGGATTTTAATGAAGTTTTTCAATCTCCATTGCCAGCTCCATTGAAACCCTTGTATCTGCGGACCCTTTTGTAACGAATGCGTTGTTACGGTTAACCTTGTTGTAACGAAATTGCTACGTTGATGAGTTATTGTTTTCTGCACCTTTTGTAAAAAAATCGGCTGGAGAAATGCTCTAAGTTTAGCGAATTTCATGCGCACTGGAAACTACCGTGTGTTTCCAGTGTGAGTGCGGTGTCAGTTGAGACCTATAGGTTTTGAGTTGCTAGGCTTGCCTGTCGGTGTGTAGTCGCACGTCCCCACCGCTATCTGCGGTGTCGGTGACGAGTTCTGCTGCCAGAAAGCGAAAAGTTTTGTCTTTTCAAGACAAGCTCGCAATTTTAAACGTCGTCTCCGCCGGCCAGAAAGAAGTCGTTACCAAACTGGTTACAGTATCCCAGCTAGCACCGTCTCACCCCATTTTTGAGTGCGGAAAAGAGCATCAGGTTTGCCGAAAAGGCGCCCCTGTCGGGATAAGTTTGGTCCTTCAAACGCATTAAGGCACCAAAAGGTCTCAAAAGGCAATATTGATAATTCAGATTACGTTTGTGAATACAGGGGTAAGTGACCTCGCTGTCTTCGGAGCGCTGTGTAGTGCCTAAGCTCGTGCCAAAGCAGAATGCGCAGATCACGAAGGTTTGCACTGTGAAATAATCCTTGAAGGCATGGTTCACATTCCGCTGATGTCTAGCATTTAGGTTTCGTTTCTGCTTCATTACCGCGAGCCTTAACTCAAAACCTGCGTGTGACAAAAAATTGTGAACTTTTGTCAACCTCGTTATATCCAGGTTTAACTGTAATAGTAAAGCACTTGCTATGCAAGAATCCACGTTCCCCTCAAAGCCACTCTATTTTACTTGGGCGGAAATGTGCTTCATATAGTACTATTTTTCTACCTCCTGGCGACAGGATATTTAGCAAAGTGCTTCACATTCCCTCAAACGATTTTTCGCTTGAAGAAGGGCGCATTTTTCTACCGCAGTGATTCCCAGCAGCGCATTGAATTTTTTGCACCGGTGACAATTTTTTTCACGTTTATTGTCACATTTTTTTGAGCAGCAATTGTAATCTTAGCTGCAAAGTTGCTAGTATGTATGCGCAACAACTCGGTTACCCAAGTTCCTGCTCTAAATGAACTTTTCATTGTGTGTTGTAAAGGACAATGCTGCTAGCATTTCCTCAGCTAACACACACACCTCTTTAAAACACTTTTACTCACACTATTATTATCATTGAGTGCTTATTAACAAGTTAATTAAAGCTTGCTAATTGCTTCAAGCATTGGGACAGCTATTGTGTTAGGTGCTTTATTCATTCCTGGTACTTCATAGCTTCACTTGAATTGTTTTCAGTTTTGTGTGACATCTTTTATCAGGTCAGCCACTCCAGCCACACAATGGCATCCCTGTGACTCGTGCGTTTTATGACAGGAGAACAAGACAACATGCTCATAGATGAGGGCACCTGTAACACTCCTTGCCAGTGTAGAAACGCCGTGCATCAAAGTTTTGCACCTCGTTTGCTTTGCAAATCACTTTGGGGCATCTGAATAACAAAGTCCCACCAGAGTCCTTCACCCACCTACCATTTTTGTGCCTTTTTTAAGTTCAGAGATTTTTTTTTTTTGCTATCCTATAGATTTTTTTTTTGTCTAAGATACTGCTTAGCATTTGTGATGTCACCCCAAAGTGAGCTATCATTTAATCTGTTACAATTGGGAATGAGACTACAGGAAAGGACTTTTGTGCTTCACCTGGTCAATTGCCAATAGATAATTCAAGGTCATAAACGACAATAAAAGTGCACCATTAAATTGCAGGAGGGCAGTTAATGACAAGCTTTGGTTAAAGCAACCCCCCTGATGACTGATGTGGTTTTTTAGTGAAGGCTTTTGAGTGAAGCTTTTGCAAGACCTTGTACACTAGTCCTGAAGCTCCAGCCGTATCCATACAATCGCTTGAGTGTAGAATTCAATTACAAGCTAGGTAGCTAAATGACCATTTCAGCAATGTTTGATTGCAAGGCTTGTATCTCTAGTGCAATGATTCCTACACAAAGTAACGGGTATGCCCTTTTGCATTTGCTATTGAAGCATTAATGTGGCCTTAAAAAAGCAGGCTGTGATCTTTTCCTTCTTTGCTTGTATGTAATGCGCTTCAAGTTATGCATGACACTATATAAGCTCCTGCATGTACAAGGTCATAAGCTTCCTTGCTTGCCTCGAACCAGTGTACAAGGTTTCAAATTGCACCCCTTTGGGTAGTTTTCACCACATCACGACGATTCCTCGTAGCAGAACAAAAAATTACCTAGTGTTGCGATTGAATTTTATTGGCAGTTGTCTGTTTAAAGCTTGTACTACAGTGCACATGGTGTCAGGTTTGCATAGTTATTGATAAAATCAGCACTTATGGTTTCATAATGCCTTCTGACATTCCTCTATGGCTTGCATATAGGAGTGCATGAAACACTATGTGCTATTTCGTGTTTCAAGTTATGATGCCGCATTGTTATAAGTGACATTGAGTTGGTTTTAACTGTTTTGCTGGGATTGTTGGAATGGCTTTTGTAAAATGAGGATTCAATGTTTATCCTACAAATACAAATATCCATTCAAAGCCAATGTGAATGAATGCAAGGCCAAGTGAGGTACGAAATTTTTCTTTAAAGGCCACAATTGCTAACCGCTAGACTATACACCATCCATTGCAACTAACAACATACATTGCAATGTGTAGATAAGAGATAAGGACCAAAGAAAGTTAGCACCTATGCAAAGTGCTTAGAGATTGAGCCCAATGTGTCTTTTGTAGTGGTGTAGTATAGCACACTGTTTTCTGTCTTTTTATTTTTCCACCTAATTGTTGCCTATTTCGTTAGTGCCAGACAGCTTAGACATGCATTGAGGGAAATTATGGAAATTCAAGTGACAAACGCTTGCCAAGACAGCTGTTTTGTACCGTATTAAAGACTTGGCTTTCGTCTGCAGTTTGTGTGTCATTACTGTGCTTTTTTCTTCGTTAAACTACAGTTCGTTTGCTATTTCATGAACAGAAAAATCTATAATGGCTATTGCTTTGACAATGCGCAACATTTTCCACTAAGTAGATAGTAGCTTACACAGTATGGTCTGCCCAAATAGCCACCCTCCCCCATCTCCCGATGTGAATGCAGGAATGTCGAAGTTCAGTCTAGAGGGTATAACTGCTTCGGGTAGCTTTGTTTCTTTTTTTTTAAGCGAAGATTTGTGCACCGCTGGTTCGGTTATTATACACAGTTACTTATTACTCGTGTGCATTTTATATGATGACGTTTGTGCTTCCAAACGTGACCAATTGCCTTGCTGCACAATTTAAGGCGACTTTGTGGATGTGGCTTTCAAAGAGGGCCTACACTCATGTCAAGCACATTGTAATAAAAAGAAAATCGTACCTGAAAAGGTTTCTTCCCTTCCTCGACTTGTCTCTGTTGTGTGATATTTCAGCAGAACAGAAAAATGTGCTGGCACACAAAATAGAAGGAAACGAATTCCCTTGCCTGAACACTGCAGCCTTTGGGTCAACTTGAAAGCACTACTTCGGAGGCAACAGAGGGAAGGTGTCAACCGCCCGATAACAGTGGTGGCAAAGAAACACTGCCTAAGCCTGAGGGAGTCGAACCTGCAACACCATCTTAGCCACTGTGGCAGATGCAGTGACACCGATTGCTGGCTCCATTAAACTGAAAGGTTTCATGAAGACGCGCGCAGCAATTGGGCTGGAGTGACATCATTGACGTAGGGCAACGGTCAAGCCAAGTTTCAGTAAAAACCACAGCCACACTAGCCAGCATTGTGGCTGACTGCTTGCACGGTTTGTTGCTTTGATGTCTGGATGGCCAAGTATGCCCCAAGTTACTGGCTGAGCAGTCCCAGCTGTTTTCTCTTTATACTATTCTTTTTTATGCCAAGTGTTTATTTGCTGTTTTTAAAATCTGCGTTCTAGTGATGCTTGCTACATATTCATTTTTTAATTGCCATCATAGGAGGCTCCACCGCAGTTTTTACCTTGGCACCTCAGTGTTTTTATTCATGTTTCATGTTCACACTTTGGAACCAAGATTCGAATACAAGGTGGTACGACGGTAATTAAAACACTTTAAATTTTTTTTTGAGCGAACCGCCGCTGTGTTCGTGCTCAAACTTCACACGAAGGTCGCATTTTGTGGTCTGACACCGTGCACAACGTGCACGGTGCACAACGTGCACCGTGCACAACGACGGTACTTACCTTTTTATTCTGAAAATAAATAAAAACAATTTTCACCTACGGGAAAATGGCGGCCAATTTGCAGATGATCTTGGAACAGGGGCGCCACCTTGGGTATGCAGAGCGAAATGGACGATGGGGCGTCACGGTGGGAAGGAGCCAAATGAGGTAGCAGATGATCAGAAAATTTCTCGTCCCTAGTTTACGATGATCACAAATAGTTGCATAACAGCTGATACCAATCACAATAAAGTATTCCCATGGTTCATCGTTGCCAATAATTTGTTTCCTCACCTGTTTTCACATTTCCTGATCGCCTGCTACCTCACTTGGCTCCCTACTGTGGAAGGAGCCAAACGAGGTCAGAAAACCTGCTTTCACATTTTCTGCACAGCTTTTCGAAGTAACGCTGATTTTCTGATCGTCTGCTACCACATTTGGCGCCTTCCTACCGTGGAAGGAGCGTCAATCGCCATTGCCCGTTTTGCTCTGCATACCCCAGATGGCGCCACCGTTCCATGATCAGTTTGCACTGGCTCGCACATCTAAATCGGCTGCCATTTCCCCATAGGCGAAAATTGTTTTTATTTATTTTCAGAATAAACGGGCAAGCACCGTTGTTCCCGGTGTCAAACAAAATAGACCACAAAATGCGACGTTCGTGTGAAGTTTGGGCACGAACAGAGTGGCGGTTTGCTCAGAAACAAAAGTCTGTAAGTGTTCCAATTATCGTCGTACCGCCCTGCATGTTTATTATTGGATTGGTTAGTCGTACAAACCTGTTAAGACTGGCTAACCAAGTTCTGCTTCCACACAAGTACTGGCAAAAATAAACGGCGAACACTCGTCAAATGAAAGTGTGACAGTCACAGCACAAAAATGGAAGATTTCTCTACATAAACTGCACCGAGTGGAACTCGTAATGGACTCGCAAAACACGACAGATACTTAGTTTTTTTGAGTCAATGTGTACAATGCTCCAGTGACAACCTAGAATGAACGAAAAGGCCAAGGCACTGTACAAAACAATGTTTATTGGTATAAAAGTAAAATTGAAACGAAATGCACTGTGACGCTAAAAGAATGCAGCTGCACGCAGATGAACGCAGCTAGACAAGCGGATAGCTTGCACTGCTGGCGATTCCGCACTGGTTGTCCTGGTTCCTGGTCATGTAGATGTAGCCCTCATCTCCCCAGGTGGTTCCCCAACTGAAAAGGCACGCAGAATCGGTACAGGTTAGGGAACAAGTTAAGGGGAAAAAAGTCCCTACAGTTTTGAGATGTGAAAAAAGCTGCTGCTCGGGATAAGTAGCCGCAGCAATGTTTCGAAACATCGCAGTTACGAAACTATCAGACACAATTCCGGGAGCCAGCCACCACGCAGAGAAACAGTTCTACAGCCTAACCCACTTATAACAATATTGATGTGCCACAAAAAATTCATTGTTATAACCATAACAGTGTTGGGCAGAAAAAGTTACTTTTGAAAGCATTTAGGGGTTTTCACCCAGTATATTTACAAAACAGAAATGTAATTGCACAGCCGACCACCCAGACATAGCCATGCGCGGGCTGACAGACTCCACAGGGCCCCCTAGGAAAGTCTCTACATCAAATCCTTGGCTGTTTCTTTCTTTTTTAACGATTGGCAGATTGCATGTTATTAAAGTGGTGTTATTTTCTGCCTTTTTTTAACATTGGTAATCAACAGTAGCCTAGAGAACCCCCTTTACCCCGCTGCAGCTTTATTTTAATATAGACAGTGTTGAAGAGGTGCCTCCTGCGCCTCTTATTTTCTGGGTCAGCTGACAGCAGGAGATAAGAGGGGCAGTCAGACGTCTCCTCCTTCAGGTATGGCATGGCTACACAAAAGGCATAAACTGTTTCCGAGTGTCAGAAAGATAGAAAATGCCGCAACTTATTTCATGCTTAAAATGTCATGCTTGGTCACACAATATGCACCCAAGATCTCTTACATACCTCCAAATACTATACCTTATGTAGGCTCATACTGTCAGGCTCAATTGTTATAACCAATAATGAGGAAAAGGACCATCGTTATAAGCGGGTTGTTTTACCATATGACATTAGCCAAGTTGATGGTGCCCACACAAATGTTCATTGTTATATCCAATATATTGTTATAATAGGTAGTGTTATATGTGGGTTGGACTGCACATTAAACGAAGACGCTAAGCCACTTGAAAATTCCTTTGGGCATTCAAATCTGCTTACCGTATTTTCACGATTGTAACGCGCCCCCGACTGCAATGCGCAGGTAAGTTTGGTGGTAAAAATTCTAAAAAATAATTTGACCCCAATTGTACCGCAGAGATGTAAAAATACACGACATCACGTACCTGGCAGATGACATTACATTTGACGCACACAACTGTGGCAGCAAAAATTCATTGTGCTTCATAAACTTGCTTATTCGGTTTTGAGCCCGATTGTAACACGCACGCCACTGTTAAGGCTAGTTTTAGCGAAAAAAGGTGCGCGTTAGAGTCGTGCAAATACGGTACGTGCTTCGACTGTTAATAAGTACCACCTGGCCATACTTATTAACAACTCTTTCACTGCTACATCACATCTGTCTCTCTTTCTTGGCTTTCATTTCGTTGTTGTTGGCCAAATTACTTCAACCTGCTACTTTTCTGCCACACCCTGTTTATGTCTCTTTCTTTGCTTTTGTTTCTGCACCTTCCGGGGCAAATTACGTTAGCAGACTGGAACACACGGCAGCTTCCCTAGAACCGGGGTTCTGCACTGCTGGTGTGCGCCGGTTCTACTCATGTGCCATCATGTTCACGTATTGCTTGTATTCACCGGCGAGGCACGCATGCAGGCGACCGTGTGAGTGCGCCATCACTCGTTACGTCGGGCTCCGCGGGATGGCGGCATTTGTCTGTACTAAGCACATGACTGTGTTGCACATTAACGAACTCCACCCAACCAAACGCAAAGCATTGCCTCGAGTCCACTGTGAGTGCGATTAATAACATTCCTGTTGACACCACTGTTGAAAATGTGGTTGAAACGGAGCAGACGATGCACGCCGGTGTTTTTTTTTTCTTCGGTGTGCGGGCGCAGCGGCTCAAGCCGCGCCATGTCCGTGGCGCATCGGCCGCAACTGTGGCTGTTTCCAGTGTTGCCAAGCGAAGAAATTGACAGCTAAACAAACTTTTCAATGAATACCAGCATCCCCGCGCGCCCGGGCAGCACGACATCAGTCCCAAAACCATGATGTGTACACACGGTGTAGCGGTGCGCGCTAACCGCAGCCACCGCGTCGGCTACGTCACAGGAGCCCCCGACGTCGGCAGTCTGTGGCAAGTAGCAGATGATGTCATGCTGGGCCGCTCTGGGCTTCCTCAGGCGTGCAGAGATTATAATGGATTTAAAATATGTTATACTGAACGGCTACTGTTGTGAAACCTGCTGGGAGATATCTCCGGATAAAAAGGAAGCATTTTACATAGTTATCTCAGCTTTGAAATTTCGTGTCACTACTCCTTTAAAACTTTCCTCTTAAAAAAAAAAAAAAAAAAAAAAAGTCAAGTCAAGTTAAGTTAGCAGCACCTGCAAAGCATTGGCCAATGAATTGATGAGTGAACAAGCTCACCTGTTCTTAACGAGCCAGTAGTCCTTGCCGTCCTTGGTGCCGTAGCCGACCACAAGTACACCGTGGTCAAGCTGCTCGCTGCTGCATTCGGGCTCATCGTAAATGCCTGTGGAGTAGAGGAGAATGCACCCATGGGAGAGTGTAAAACGGGTACGCACCAAAGATAGGCCCCTTTCGCGATGAACAGTAAAGCAAGGTAACCAGCTTCAACACATATTGAATACAAGTTGTTCTAGGTTACATTATACCTAGAACAAATTAATGTAGTCGATCCAAACATTTTTAAGGAGGGACGTGGCAATCGAAATCAACTTTCTTATTTCTTTGCAAATATTTTGATGAAAATTGGCACAGTAACTGGAAATGCTTCTGTGATAACACCACAAAAATTTCAAAGCAATATATTGAAAACTTTCTTATTTATAAAATTTTTTTCTGTGGTCACTTGTACCAAGCTTGAGTGGCTTAAAAACATGATAGAAAACTTGTTTGAAGTGCTTTGCATTCCAATGAATGGACGAGGTTGTGACATTCTTAGATATTTTTTATTACAACACAATTTTTTTTAGTTTCATTTTCTAAGAAGTTAATGTACAACAGGCACATAAGCTGTGAACTACTTGAACAAAAAATTCGTTGTAAAAAGCAAACCTGGAAACCCAAAATGTCATGTCCTGGACTATTCATCAAGGAATGTAATGCAAAAAACTGGATCAAAATAGACCCAGCGGTCACAAAAAGAAATCATTGAAACAAGCGATGCAGGAAAAAAAAAAAAAAAAGCTTCTGAAGTTGCAACATAGATTTCATTTATCAAAAGTCGTCAGGGTTGTAGCCTTTCGTGTCCTTTTGAACACGGGGCTTCAGGGAATGCCGTGCCTTGAAATTGCAGTTTTTGCATCTCTTTCTTTCCACAAAACATCATTTTCAGCTCCTCTGTGAGGAGTACGTAGCCGGACTTTGCGGACCAAATTGAGGGGGAGATGGCTTTCAATGCAAATAGGTTAGCTGTTGCCTGTATTGCACTGTACAACTTCCCTATTCAGTGTTGTCAAGATGGCAACAAGCGAAGCACTTTTTTTACATAAATTTAAAAACAGACTTTCGCTGCTTTTATGTTTTATAACCTTGCCTGGAGCAGCAACTTAGTGCACGTACGTGCAGGTGTTCGTTGCCAAAAGTTTACATACCACAAGGATACAAAAAGCTACTTTGAAACTTGGCACAGTCAAACCTCGATGTAACAAACTTCAATGCAACAAAACCCCTATGTAATGAACCACCCCACGTAATTCTTTAACTTCAAGTGAGGCACCCATGTATTTTCAAACCTCTCTGAACGAAGTCTGTTGCGAACATTCAATGTAACAAAGTTCATAAACAATTAGGCACGAATTTTGGTTGTAGAAGTAAATTTGGGGGTGCACAAGCACCGAAAATGGTTGGGTCTCAACAACATGCGAACGACAAAAACTGGCTTCCAAAGGCAGCGAGCTCTCTGCCTAAAGAACTGCGTATATGGTTGCCGCCGCCTGCATACCGCTGCTTGTCCTGGCGTTCATGTTCACTCGCGCTTGTTGGGGTTCCATGTTCCAGCAGTGCATGGCGCAAAGCATTTGTGGGTCGCTATGAGCCTTGCCCGTGCGTTTCTTTCACGCCCCCATCCGCGATTGCGCACCCGGCAGCGGCTTCTGTATCGGCCAGAAAACCACTCGCACCGGGTGCGGCAGTGGCAGGAGCCTGACAACTTGCGCCAATGGGGAGGCCCACCCGTATGGCGGGAGCTTCCGAGCGGTCGGGGAGATGCCAGCTGGCCCGCCAGAGATGATTAGGCTTACCACCAGGCCGCGGAGATATTTGATGGGCACTTCCTAAGTGGGCGCATACGACGTTTTCAGTGCTCTTTCGCCTATATTATCAGCTTTTCCCGCATGAACATCTTCATTTGCCCTTTGTATTGGGTTAGCGAGCGGCAGAAGGCGGTCGCTGGAGCTAACCACCCGCACCCGTGACGTGG